>CM032660.1:286888-294388 GCA_019095985.1 Streblospio benedicti | reverse complement strand
GTAGACTTGATATGTCCTCCCTACGCCTAAGGCACAAGTGACAGTACTGGTTCCCTCTTGCCCCTCTACTGCCAAAAACTTGTGGAGACCGTAGCGATCAGTGCGTACCCAGTGAGGTGAACATACGTTTTTATAGAGGCAGTACATATACAATAACAGACGTTTGCCATGTTACACTTCCTCTACTGATTTCATCCTGCCTTTAAATTGCACTATACCAGTACTGACACAGTACATGTACTTACACAGTGCATACACGTAGTAAAGCCGTGCATGGAAGCATGGATTTTGTAGACCTGATATGCGAAGAAGTGACGTGATACGGCGTCAGTTTTTGCCACGCACTGTCCACTACTGAGCCAGTACTGCCTTTCATTAATTTAATCTTCAGACCTGAAAAAAGTACTGCCAACATCATATCATATCAGCACTGCTTTATGGTTGACACTGCACGAGGGAAAATATGTAGACACTAGACAGGCAGCCCTGGAGAATCTCTGCCGCCAAAATATCCGTACTTTCGGTTGTGCCCTTAGTTGTTTACTTTATATAATACGAATTATTAAAAAAAAAATGAGGGTGCGTTTAGGTCGTGTTTTGTTAACAATCCTTTTGTCACAAAATTTAATGCCGTATGGCCAAACAGCATACAATTACATTTTATCAACCAAAATAGCGTCAATCGTCAATAATCTTTAAGATTATAATCATGTGATTAAGAGTTGGATTTTTTAATCCTTGATGATAGTCTGTAAAATTTAGTTTCTTCTTGTATTCCTGATCATTGATTCATGAAACTCATTTTAACCCTTTCTTGGTCACAAACATGTACACTGTTTTGATTTTAACTTGCACAGCTTGTAATTCCCATGACATAATCACTACACCTAATATTTGGCGTTGTGTCTTTCTGATATTGTGAGACATGGACAGTAAATATATATGTAAAAGATAAATTGCAGAGAGTTTGTCCATATACCGTCCTATGGTAAGGTATGAACTTAATATATAATGTGTCGAATACTAGAGATAAGAATAGTTAATCGCGACCCGAATAAAAGAAGTTAGGATACGTTTGTTTCAATCGTTTTGTAGAAATCTGTATTGCTCTTCACTATGGACTAATTTTAAATGTAAAAACCCTAGTGGTTGTATACCTGATTTTAATAATATTTTTAGATACGTGTTAAATATAAAAGGACGATCGGTATTAATAAAAACAAGGGTCATAACGTTGATAATTTTAAAATCATTTTACGAAAATATATCTTTAGTTTTAAAGTAAGACTTGAACATTTCAGTTAGAAAGGTTCTTTCCTGGCAAGCTCTAACTTGAACGTCCCAGATCTGGGCCTCCACTAAGATACCAGACTTGAAGAGAAAGTTTTTCATAGCAACAGCCAAGTATATCCTCCTTTATGGATGTGAAAATTGGTAATGGAATGAACATCTCTCAATGCCACATACAATAGAATGCTAAGAAAAGGTCGTAACACCAACTGGAAAATCACACATCACCCATCAGCTGGTGTATGGAAACTCGCAGCAGTGAGTGACAATGTTGTGTCAAGAAGGTTACAGCTGGAGGGACAAACAACCCATATTCTGGCATTGCTAGGTGCCGTAAAAACCTCAGACACTTACAATACGCCCGTCTTAGGGCCGTCTACTATGTTAATGATGATGAAAAGTTTCACTAATAGGGACACATGTCTAATGGAGATGCTTCTTCATACTCCAACTAGTGTCCCTTGTGAGGTTTTTCTGAACACTATATAATTTGCCTGTCTGCTATGATAATTGACACAAAGTTTTTGCAGAAATGTGCTGTTTTATCTTGTCCAATTATCTATAGAAATCTACGGGCGTGAAAGTGAAATCTATCAGTGTGAAAGCTAAGTTATAAAAAACTAACACCTTTACGCAATTTGAGAGCTTCAGGAAACATGCTTTAATACTTACTTCAAACACCCATCACTCTATATAATATTTGAGCATGGCATATGGCCCTCGACGTTCTTCGCAAATGTAACCTAGTGTAACCTAGAAAACTAGCCAATCACTGCCAAGTTATCACTAGTTTGAGGAGACTTTTGACATGCCAATATTATCTAATACGTTATGCATATTCTGACCTAATTGGGAAGACGTCAATGGCTCAAAAGGCTAATAACTCACAAAATCACCCACTCACCCTTTCAGCCCAATGAACTGTATCTAATTAAAGCGAATGTTCCACGGGGAAGTGTACAACTATTACGGATGTGTTTGCTCAACACCCACCACCAGATTCGACTGAGAAACGAACATTCGACCTTTACAAGTCCAACCAACCCCTATGCACTCAGCTACAGAAGGTCTGTGAAAACCACAGAGCAGTACTATTTTTCGGCTTTCATACATGTAGACTGCCACACTCAAAAACCACCAAGGCGACTATTTTCTTCTTCGCTGGTGAATGTTGTGATTGAAATGGCAACATCGCTAACCCTTTATACCCCAAAGGCCGCACTTTTTTATTGAATGCACAACAAAATGTACATAATCAATATTGCTAAGCTAGGGAACAGTTATTAGAATCTTGGATTAGCGCATTGCTGCTGGCTACTGCTGTTTTCACTCTAACGTACATTTTATTTCAAACTTCAAAAACACAAATCATATTTTTCAGTGGGGTTGAGTGGGTTGGCGAGGGCAGCATAGCATCACTCTATTAAATCGTTCGTTGATATCTTATGTTATCCTATTTTTGGCATCATCGGTCTATCATTTTATACTGTGTATATACATCAATGACCCGTTTTTTCTTACTTCAGTAAGCAAGAGGGTATGTTTCACATTACTGGACCTAAAAGTTCCTGAACTTCTGATTGGCTGGTCCCTTGAGAAATGTTCCCCTAAATTCGCATTCTTTGAATGAGGGTTTTTTTTCAATAACATGTGAATTGAATAGTAAGTCCTACACATATGTGGGTGTACTTTTGGAGGGAAAATCAACTCTTTCAAAGTAGGCCTGTGGGAGATAAAGGGTTAGCATCGATCGTGGCATTAAAATCACCTGAGACGAAAATGCAGCAGACGACTTGATGTTTTTGCCCACGTGGGTCTATAAAAGTCATCGGTATTTACCACAAAAGTCCGCATGGAGGAGGATAGCACAGAGAGCACCCGGGATAACTAGCGCAAGTGTTAACAACAGCACTTGCCGAGTATAAATTATACCTAACAAAGCATCGGAAGCATCGGATAACATGGCAGGTAATCTTTGCTTTAATTTGTACCAGTTTTGATGGGTTTAAACCTGTATTGAGGAATCAAACTTTTAACACTTATTGTTACATGGATTTTGGCCCGTTTTGTGAGTTTCTTTAAAAATACTGTTATTGTGCAAATAACCCGGAGAGGTACTGTTGTTTTGAAATGTCGGTCGCAATCAGAGTTCTATTATAATTTTCCGACACAAGTTTAATGCGGCGTTTTAAGTGACTTTGGTCGATTTTACACATCAATTCATCTGCCAATAATTATCAAAGTGATAAAAGACCAAACATTTATTTCTTATAACTTCCATGTTAGCACCATGATGATTGTAGGTACACAATGTATACGTAACTTATATGGGATATGCAATGCAACTGCCAAAATTGAGAATATCTAATTGGCAATATTTAATTATTTAGCATATAATCTACTTGACCTGTCTTTATTTATACATAAAAACTGTACCAATATATATGTATACCAAATTCTATTCAATATATATTTAAAAAATACAACTGGCATATTTCAACTTTAGATAAGCACAATATATTGTACAAAATGATTTATAAATCCCAATAACAATTTAAGATACTTAACACATTAGGTGCAAATAGTAATGATAATAATTGCTAATGGAAAGGTTAATAATGTCACCACATGCAAAAAGGAGACGATCATCATGATCAGTGTTGCATGCAAATGATATACTATTACGCTCACAGTGATTATCTCTGAAAAAAAAACATACAAAGAACAACAATAACCCTTGTATACAATTCATATCAATTTTTAAAAATCGTGTGTGCTCATAGTACCCGGTAGTTGCTCTACCACCGTGCAGGAATGTACGTGATGGAAGAATTTTTGAAGTAATCAAAGTACGTCTAGTAATAAAATTTAGTGTTATGCTAACAATTATGACTACACAAATGTTTTAGTTCAGTATGTTGAATGTTTTTGATGAATGGGCATCTTAACAGTGTAGCTTCATTCCAAAACCCACATTTTTAAAAACTTTTTAATTATGATGTATGCTTCTCAAGCACACTAATTACAGCATGTGGTTACTTCTATGCTAATGCCTGGTTTAAGATAATACTGCAGATTCATGAACAATGGACACCTTTCAAAATCCATTCCTTTCTAGATAGCAATATGGCTTTTCTTACATTTACCACATAAAACTATGACATATTTACTATCAATCAAGCCTTGTGTAATTTGCCAAAGTCGGTTTACGGGAATCTTAAACTAGTAAATGTACACATAGTCAATGGCAGATTCAGAGTTTTGGTGGGAAAAAAAGGGGAGGGGGCGCACTTAAGGGATTTCATGGGTTTCGTACGCGCGATCGATGGCGGACATGCCAAAAAGTCTATGAAAATTAAAATGAAGTATTTTGGTGGGAAAGTTGGGGGGGGGCACCAACTGCACATCCCTCTATATCTGCCTATGCAATGCATAGCTCCATAATGATTGTTATAATAATTATAATAATTATGTTCACTAACTTGAGAATTGAATAATATGCTTGAAATGAACGAGGATGACATTTGCAAATAGTAATGATAATATGCAAGGGTTGAAAATGTCATTGTATTTTCGTTCAAATCACAAAATGTGTAAGATGTTGGTTAGGCAAAAGTACAGTAGAACCTCTTTGTTTAGAACCACACAGGAACATTACCTCAACATCATCTCAATAGAGAGGTGGTCTCTTTATGGAGGTTCATGTTGGTCGTTTCATGAGGATGTGTGACTAAAATAATAATAATCGCATTCTCATCTACTGTGCTTCTGTGATCGTGAAGATGGGGAGTTGGAGTCGTGAGTTGTGACCAGAAGGTCAGGGGCTCGATTCCCAGTCGAGTCTGGTTTCGGATGTTTAGCAAACACATAACTTAATAGTGGCATACAGCTCCACGACTCCTACGTGTTAATTAGGTACAATTCATTGGGTTGAAAGGGTGAGTGAGTGATTGTCTGAGTGATAAACATTTTGCCCTAAATATGCTGCCGGAGCAAATATGTGAGAAATGATCAATTGGTGATCAATACATGTTCCAATGACCTGGTGTAAAATGTAAAGTTGTGAGAGCAAGATTTGGAAGCCACCACATTTACATTTACTGTTAAATCTTTCCAGGGTAGGTTTGCAATCTGGCTACATCAAAAAATAAATAAAATGCCCATTCCAGTCCATCTCGTTTTACAAGGGGTACTTTCAGATTCTGTTCATTTAACAGTGATGTGGTTGTGCTCTGTGGGATTGGATGATCTCTGGCATGTCAAAGATCATCCTATATCCCAGTTCTTAGCCCAAGACTTTAGATTGCTTTAATTTGCCTAAGGCGCCACATTAATATAAGAGTTAGTACAGGGTAAGGGAAATAAGTTAAATGCTCTTCAAGGAATAAGCACTGGTAGATCCAGGTTTTCCAAAAAAGGGGGTGATGCACCCACAGGATGTCATGGGTTTTATACGCTTAGAGCTAGAGTCTGGAAGAGGTGCCAAAAAGCCCACGGAAATTAAATTTTTGGCGTAAAAAGGTGGAGGTGCGTACCCCTTGCTCCCCCACTGGATCTGCCTATGAAAGGTGGGTTTTCTCTCAATAAGTCATAAGTCACAAGTAATTTATTTAAGATTTTAAAAAATCCTTTTAAAATACATAGTATATTTACATTAAATACAAAATTATATAGTATATTAACAAAACAAGAATACATTAAAAACTAATTAAGGCCTTTGAAAGACTTTCGTTCCATTTGTAATGAATTTTACTAGAAAGTAAGAAAAAATATTTGAAGCAGTAGTTTTGACTAATACATTTTCACCACTAAGAATTCTGGTTTAAAAGTAAAAATATTTATACGAATCAATACTTTAAAAGACAATATATTTCTAAAAACAAAAGCTTGAGAAGTGCCCACTCTTCCTAGTTTAAAAAACAACAAAATATTATCATAAGCTTCTCTCATACGATTAAAAACAAGAAGATTTAAAAAGTTGAGTTCTAACTCCATAAATACACATTACCTTACGATATACAGCATGGGTTTGTCGTTTAAAATATCTGTTATCACAATTGCTGTTAGAAAGGAAACACCAGTAATGTTTAGTTTTTACTACATAAGTATACATTGTTTGTCATCATTTTAGTAAAAGATCTGTTACTATCATTTAGATCAAGATTAAGCAGCTAATAACAATTAAATTACCCTTCACAAACTTGTTTTTGTTTGTTATTATTGAAGGGTTAGTGTTCTCACTTTCTTAGAAAAATCTTAGTTTTTGTGTTGTTCAAAGACCTACTTCAATATCAAATCACTTGAAGGACATTTTGTAATGAAATAGTTTCAATAAAATTGCTGCTTCAGCCCTTTGAAAACGTGACATCGATTAATGAAAAGGACTTGACAATTTTGATTGATGACTCGCTGTGTGAAGACATAGACCTTTTACTGTACTCTTTTAGTTTTGAGAACAAGAGGACTTTTTAACATAAGATCATTTTCTCGTTATATCAGTGTTGGATAATCATATAGTGGGTGCGTAAATTCTACTGCATGCAATCAAAGTTATATACGGTTCCCTTCAAACGTCATTACTTTGAAGAGGATCTTCTAATCATTGCAGTATGTAAGCATAAATTGGGTTAGATTAAAGAAGGGGGATGTGGGGAAAAGGCTGAAAAATTATGGGATGCGAGACAATGAGCTCTCAATAAAACGAATCACGTACATGTATGGCTGAAATAACCGTGTGTCCGGGTAGTAACTGTAATATGCTAAAATTATGGGCGAAATCCCCTTTACTTAATGTGTGTCTACCTAGGGAAATAAATAAAGAGATCAATAACTGCTTATATTTATTTTATTAATCACAAACCCACTTAACACAAAAAATCATATAATCAATATAAAGTCCTGTTTGTAATATTTAAAACAGAATAATGTCTTTGGCAGTGATCGTTCAGGTCTTCACCCGCAGTGGCAGTACTTCTCGTGGACAACACCTGGCTCTCAACCTGATGCTTTCGCGGGGATGCCAACTTGCTTCTAATCTTCACACTGCTAGCAAACTTTGTCGTTGGGTCTTACTTAGACCTGGCACTTGTGCAGGACTTCTTGCTTCTTTCTTCGGTCCAGCTGCTCCTAAGAATTGGGATCCTGCGCCAATTCTTGCTGCTCCCTCAGAACTGGGATTCTGCGTCAGTCCTAGCTGCTCCTCACACCTGA
>CM032660.1:242389-286788 GCA_019095985.1 Streblospio benedicti | reverse complement strand
AAATTTTTTTCCGGGACTTTTAAATTTAAAGGGGATGCTCTTCAAGGAATAAGCACTGGTAGATCCAGGTTTTCCAAAAGGGGGTGATGCACCCACAGGATGTCATGGGTTTTATACGCTTAGAGCTAGAGTCTGGAAGAGGTGCCAAAAAAAGCCCACGGAAATTAAATTTTTATGTAAAAAGGTGGAGGTGCGTACCCCTTGCTCCCCACTGATCTGCCTATGAAAGGTGGGTTTTCTCCTCAATAAGTCATAAGTCATCAAGTAATTTATTTAAGATTTTAAAAATCCTTTTTAAAATACATAGTATATTTACATTAAATACAAAATTATAGTATATTAACAAAACAAGAATACATTAAAAACTAATTAAGGCCTTTGAAAGACTTTCGTTCCATTTGTAATGAATTTTACTAGAAAGTAAGAAAAAATATTTGAAGCAGTAGTTTTGACTAATACATTTTCACCACTAAGAATTCTGGTTTAAAAGTAAAAATATTTATACGAATCAATACTTTAAAAGACAATATATTTCTAAAAACAAAAGCTTGAGAAGTGCCCACTCTTCCTAGTTTAAAAAACAACAAAATATTATCATAAGCTTCTCTCATACGATTAAAAACAAGAAGATTTAAAAAGTTGAGTTCTAACTCCATAAATACACATTACCTTACGATATACAGCATGGGTTTGTCGTTTAAAATATCTGTTATCACAATTGCTGTTAGAAAGGAAACACCAGTAATGTTTAGTTTTTACTACATAAGTATACATTGTTTGTCATCATTTTAGTAAAAGATCTGTTACTATCATTTAGATCAAGATTAAGCAGCTAATAACAATTAAATTACCCTTCACAAACTTGTTTTTGTTTGTTATTATTGAAGGGTTAGTGTTCTCACTTTCTTAGAAAAATCTTAGTTTTTGTGTTGTTCAAAGACCTACTTCAATATCAAATCACTTGAAGGACATTTTGTAATGAAATAGTTTCAATAAAATTGCTGCTTCAGCCCTTTGAAAACGTGACATCGATTAATGTAAAGGACTTGACAATTTTGATTGATGACTCGCTGTGTGAAGACATAGACCTTTTACTGTACTCTTTTAGTTTTGAGAACAAGAGGACTTTTTAACATAAGATCATTTTCTCGTTATATCAGTGTTGGATAATCATATAGTGGGTGCGTAAATTCTACTGCATGCAATCAAAGTTATATACGGTTCCCTTCAAACGTCATTACTTTGAAGAGGATCTTCTAATCATTGCAGTATGTAAGCATAAATTGGGTTAGATTAAAGAAGGGGGATGTGGGGAAAAGGCTGAAAAATTATGGGATGCGAGACAATGAGCTCTCAATAAAACGAATCACGTACATGTATGGCTGAAATAACCGGGTGTCCGGGTAGTAACTGTAATATGCTAAAATTATAAGGCACGTATTTGTGGTGAAGTCAAACTATCATATAGTATGACATATTTTCTATGGGCCTTCAGCTTAAAACTAAATACTGAGTGTGTAGAAAATGCTAGAAATGTCGGGTAGATATGGTATTGCTCCACATGACAAATCGAAACCAAAACACCAGCAAGTGAATGTCGCCATGCTTCATTGACGCTTTAGGAGATAAACTTATACCAATGACACCAATAAAACATGGATCGTGTCACTATTCAAGTGAGTAGCATGATGATACAATGCGTTGACATATCTAGATCCTCCGATGTCGCAGTATTCGCAATCCACTTGAGAAACGGTTGGAAAAGATTTTGATTTTGCAAACAAGACCTACTTGTGGAAATGTACATAATGCAAACGAAAAACACATTAGAATGTAGTAAACGACATCGGGACACTCATTACTTCAGAACCAATGTTATGTATGTGTTTGTCATCAGCATAGGCAGATCCAGGGGGTGGGGGGCACAACCCCCCTTTTCCCACCAAAATACTAGATTTTCATAGGGTTTTTCATGAAATCCCGTGAGTGCGCCCCCTCTTTTTCTTAAGTGCGCCCCCACCCCTTTCCAAAAACCTTGATCTGCCTATGATAAGAATCACTGGCAGAAGATTCTTCATGACTTCCCTTGTCAAAAGTGGGGTTGTATGTTGTAGAGAAATTGAAGGCACTTGGACAGTTATGAATTTATAGGTTTGTTGGGGGTCACAGAGATGACGATACAAATCGTGTAATCTTTTAACAGCTCAGTGCTCGGGATGATGATATCATTCTAGTCCCGACTCTAGTCTCACAACCATTGGGTTGTGAAGCCCTTGTGAGGTCGAGTCTTGCCAAGGTAACTTGATATGGTCACATGGAAGCTTAGGGTTGCATAGGCAGATCCAGGGATCTGCCATTGGGGTTGTTAAAACCTGTCTTCAGGAATGCCCTGGTAGAAATATGCTTGCTAGAAATATCCAGGAGAAATATACCTGCCACAGAGATGTGAGAGAGAAGCTTGAATATGTGTTCGCAAATACTGAAAATACATGTATAACCATTCGATGACACTTGAAATGCTGATAGACCTCCCAAACCTTTCACCCAGTAAAACTAGTGGCAAATCACTTAGTTCTTTATTAAATCAATGTCACAGTGCTGGGGTGAAACTTTTGGCCTCCTGTGGAATTCGAACCCACGACCTCCGGGTGAGATGATAATGGACAAAGTATATAATCTCGGGGATACAGACAATGGTTCAGCTGTGTAACATTTTAACACCTTGCTGCTTTGGATGATAGTATCATTCTAGTTTCACAACCTTCTTGTCGTGATTTCAAGTACCACCAGAGTTATTTGATATAGTCGAATGGAAGGTTTTTTTTTGTCTTTAAATATGTCTACCATGGTAGAAAAATGCTTGCTAGAAAATATGCCTGTTACAGAGATATAGATGTATTAGAGAGTGAGACGCATCAAAATATGTCCCTAAGCACTGGGAACCACATGTTTAGTATTGTATATGAATTCTGACAGGTCTTTGACTCCATTCAATTGAATTGTTATAGATCACTAGAATATTGATACAAATATTTTTTATTAGAAAAATCCAGCGTAAAAAATGGGTGTTGATATCATTTTTTCACTATGATAAATTATTAGTTATTTCAACATATATGTGGGATAGATTGGCAGGAAGCTTGGACCACTTGGTCTAAAAGAATGTGCTATAGATGTTTCAATAAGTTACAGAATAGCAAGGAAACTTTCACATGTGAAACACACTAAGAAAGGAGTCCTTTAATTGAATTATCATGTAAAAGAGATTCTCATAATGTGACGGTATGAGCTCCTGCCCTGATTGAATTTCATGGGATGATTTAACGCAAGTTAAAATCACCTTACCCCTCAAGCTCACCCAGTTGGTTACAGGGGTACTCATGACCAACTCTCTAGAGTTTCTTCTCGTGATAATTCAAACTATTAACAATTTTGCGACTAAACACCTGTTTTTATTTTTATACAAATTAGGTATAATGCAATATTTGATATTATGAAAGGAAAGGCATATAGCCAAGTTATTTAATCATGTGAGATTTTAACAATTTGGTCTTAGACTTTTTAATTTTCTTTGTTTGCAGGGCCTTTTCATTTTCTTGTTGTGTTCACTGTGATTTTATCAGTCTGGTACCCTTCGATCGCCCAGAAGAGTAAGTACTAATGTTTGAAAATATGATACAATGTAATTATGAATGTTCTTTGTAAACAGATACTCTTTATAAAATGTTGTGTTGAGACGCTTGGAGTCCGCTTGAATTCAGCAAGAGCATTTTGTTGTTCAACCCAAAATGAAAATGTTTTTACCAAAAAATCATCGTTTCAAGCCGGCTCAGAATGACTCATGCAGACTCCTTGAGTTCAGCGGAGTCTTTTTGATCAGGAGCCGCATCGAGTCGGACCACCAATGAAATAAGGGGAGGTAAGGGGGACTAGACGTTGATTGATGTTTTCATGTCATCTTTGATTAAAGGTCAGGTACCTAATTATTATTTCACAATAATAGGGGGGACTGCAAATGGAGCAATATTTATAGCGGTTTCCAAATAATTGCCCCCGGAATTGCCCTGCCCCCCGGGTTACACCAAGCGTTACACTAATAATTGTTGCAGACTAATGTATCCGTACTTTATGATATGCATTGTCTGAATACCTAGTACACGCAGCAGCATATCATGAACTTAGTAAAGCGTTTATACAATAACAATTGAATTTTAATCACTAATATAATGGTATGAGAGTTGTTTTTTAAAAAAGTATTATTGATTTTATTACAGGCTGTCCGGCAGATATAATTCTTGTGATTGACCATTCAGGCAGTATAATCAATAATGATGAAACTGATTTGACGAACTGGAATACTGTGAGTACCATTTTATAGTTGAAAGCAGATTGAAGTTGAAATTGATAACAATTACATGTATATGAAAGCAAAATTTGACTTTTTTAAGGCTGACTTTTAATGGGACAAGAGAAGTTCATAGGCAAATCTGCGTTTTCAGAAAAGTGGGATTTCTTATGGATTTCAAAGATGTCAAAAGCCCTATGACAATGAAATTCATTTGGTATAAAATGGTCGTGAGGGCCATGCCTGGATCTGCCATTCTGCCTATGTAAGGTTGTAAGGAAACAATAATCAAGTTTCAACTGTTTGATGTTTATAATATCATAAACAATGAAGAACAGCATTGCATACAGAATATTATTAGATACCAATAGGAACCAAACATGTCATTTTTGACGAGATTTTGTTGTTCTCTCAACAACTTCATCGGGTCGGATGAAAACCTTAGTTTGTCAAATGACCAGCATGGTGGCGGCAATCAGTGACAAGTAGACAGCGGGCAGGTTGTACCCGGTGTCGTGTTGCATCTCAGGGCGGTGAATTTTAGAATACTGATTTTGGATACGAGTATCCAAATTTGTGAAGATGCAACCATGTTAGGTAAAGTGTACCTCTCACACCACTCGCACCAGTCCACTCACCCTGATCAGTGCCTCAATTTCTAGTCAAACCACAATTTCGAACACAAAAAATCCGTAGTCTATACTTTGCTCCACCGGGCACACAATGTGCTTACTAAGCCAGAAGACAAGGCCAGGGAGAGTGAGCATGTTAAGGCTGTACTCAAGGACAATGGTTACAAACCCTGGGTTTTCAAACTACCTTAGCTCAAAGACAAAGCGCCCTCCAAAGATGCGACCAGAGACACGAGTGGGAAAACCCCAGTCTGCATCCCGTATCTGAGAGGACTCTTGCAAAAGTTGACACATGTTTTTTAAGAGCGCGGGATTAGTATATACCATAAACCCTTCAATGCTATCTACGTTGCCTTCTCCAGAGGACAAATCACAGGATAACTCCATGTGCAGCATTATTTATGAAGTCCATTGCGCCAGTTGCAAGTACAAGTACAGTGTACATTGGAGAAACTTGGCGGACTCTGAAAATTGAGTAAAAATGTCGGCATGATTTTGAACTTTTAGAGCACATTAATGCTAAAGAGAACCTACATGTACTGATGTAAGGAATCGAAACGTAAGAATTTTACGTTCGTAATAGACGAAAATAAGAAGAAATAAGGAGAAAAATCGTTCTTTTTCTTCTGTATCCTTCTGACATCCGTCACATGGGCAATTCCATCAGCTCGAAGGACTTTAGGATTGTAGCACAAGAAGAATTGTAACTGTGTAGAAGTGATAAAAATCTGCATACTCGACCCTGAGATGAACCGCGACAGGGGATACTTAGTAACCTGCATAAAGCAAGTCCTAAGTTTGAAAAGATGCATAAAACATCTACGTCTACGTTGAATATTTAGCAAGAAAATAATCTATATAGGCAAGATTGAATATACTTTTCTTGTATAGATCATAGGTGTAATACATTTGCTGTGATTGGTTTCAGGTGATAGACTTCTTATCAAAACTCACTGACACGTTATTAGCTGATCGAGGTACTCAAATTGCTGGTGTGTGGTATGCTAACAAGGCACATAAGTTTTTGGACTTTTCAAATCGGCGAGAGGTCGTGGCTGCTGGAATCAACGACCTTAGTAAGAAAATACCAGTAAGTATCATAATGTATGTAAAAAGCATGATAGAGTAAAATGTGATTTTAGTCTTGAATTTGGTTGTCAAATTTTCACGGTAGTAGTAGTGCAATTATATGTCTTATATAATGTACTGACAGCAATGTCTCTGAAAGAATAGGATCTATAGTAAAAGCTACAAAGTGCAAATTCAATTAAAGGACCTCCAATTGATAGAGTATACAAAGATCTAGACTATTATAAATTTGAATCATACTCTTCTTTTAATTGATCAATTTGCATAGAAAATATCTGAAGAGTACCTGATCCTAATATTTTATCTATAACATTATGTGAAAAAAAAATCCGTAAATCACACCATTTTTGTTCCCCGAAACTACCAGTCCAGTATACTACTATTTGTATCAACTAAGTACTCCGGTAAGTACCTAACTTTTTACGCTTTCGATGTCACCTGTACATGTTGATACATGTATATGTAGATGTTGCAAGTTTTTTTAAAACATTGTTTATCCTTGCCTATTTCCCCTCTTCAAGTTTGGTGAAACCAATACAACTGGTGGTCTGCGGATGGTGAGGACGGAGTTGCTCACCTCACAAGCCGGGGATCGTCCTAATGTCGATAACATCATCTTACTCATCACTGATGGAGTTGCTACAATCGAGGTAGGTGCACTTCTCTGTAGAATGAATGACATTTACTAGCAATGTACAATAGCCTATGAATTTTACAGACAAGGGTCATAGGGATCGAGTGTCATACCTTGCAAAATAGGCTGTAATTATTTTTGTATCACAAGTGCAAAGAAATGAATGATATTGGCACAATTTATTGCTTTTTTTTCCTCCAGCATCCCTCCCCTGCCTCATATTCCTGATAGTACTTGGTAGCATTAGGGAACGATTGCAAATAATGATACCTGGGGGTCGTCCATTTTTGGGGGCTGGAAAAAGAAGTTAACCGAAGAGAGTGAACCCCCCACACACACACACAGTTTGGTAAACACCTGTAGACATTTTCAAAAATGCTGACTGTGCATGTCTGGTCCTGATTGACGGCTGGCGCCCCCGTCTGTGGCAAACAGTGGGTCGTGGACTCTCGCAAGCTGGTGGGCCCCCTCGTCTCTGCTCATGATCTGGCTGTGCATCTGGATGTAAACTGCTTCCGGACGTCAATCATGATCTGACATGCACCGTCAGCATTTTTGAAAATGTCTACAGATGTGGACGAAACTGTGAAATGGCTAGTCATTTTATGTGTTCTGAACAATGAAAAGAGTAGAGTTACATGATCACCAACACAATGAACTCATTCAAGGATAATGACGATCATTTCATGTTCATGCACATACCTAATTGCTTCTAACTGCGTGTAATTGTCTCTACGGGATGATTAAAATTCCATTTGTCACCTGTCATAGCATTCGTATTCCATGGCTTACTCGATTGTTGTTTGGGAATGGGAACGCATCTTTGATTATTAAGAGGAACTCTACTACGCCACAGAAAAAAGCTGATTTCTTCCATCCACGCGCCTGTTAAGGCATAACTGGGTCATTTCATAGTGCTCGCAAGTATGAATGAATGCACGTGCTTGGACATTTTTGGCGAAATTTTGTCAACTATCCAGTAGCAAAATTCTTCTATTTATCAGTTGCTTTTTTCACACCTATTTCAGGAAGGTCAACCACTTTTTGATGAAGCCATGGCAGTGAAGAACACCAATGGAAGTAAGTAAGTAGATAGTTTATTAGAGTGTCACACATCATTTTTCAAAATGTTTAAAGATTTGAATGTCCTACAATAAATAAATATCAGTATAATTGGCAGTGCCCCCTTTTATGAATCGTAGTTTCAACCCCATAGCATACATGAATATACAGCGTATATACTTATATTGCTCAAATACGTACTTTATTTTATTTTTAAAGTTTATATTACTATTCATGCATATTAATTTCTTAAAAACGACACTTCTGGGAATAATGTGTATTGTGTGGGTATTCTGTTTTGTACAAATGCGTCTGTCACATATACACGCTGAAAAGTGGATCCATTTTTATGGCCGGTAAAATGTTGTTTTTCCATTTTTATGGCCGGTTTTTTTTTTTCTCAGCGCTAAGCTAGCGCACACCTAGCGCAAAGTTGACGCCAGTCTGGCGCAAGTGTGGCGTAAGTCCGTTAGTCATACGTCACTCATACGTTAATGTTACGCTACCTTTAAGTTAAATGTCCGTCCGCCTTACGCCACACGCCTAACATGCGTCTATATTACGCTGGTCATCAGCCGAGTTTACGTCCATACTGCGCCCGAATTACGCCACCCTTACGCCGAGAATCCTTACGACCACTATGCGCCTACCCTACGCTACCCTTACGCGGGCGGCGTCGGCAGACGCATGAGCAGCGTATGATTGGCGTAGGCGGGCGCCACTGCGCGCATAAAAAACTCGAGGCCTGATGGGCGGCGTATGGAATTTACGCTGCTCATACTTTGAGCAGCCCAAAGTATTGGCGGCGTAAGAATCTGCCCGATCGATGATCTTCCTAGAAATCTGAGGCCGGGCGTACTGGCGGCGCTTAGCTAGACGCAAAGAATGCGCATAGAAAAACGCAAGCCCACCGTACTCGACAGATGCCCGGCGTAAGACCAATTTTTATGGATTTCCTTGCGCCGGTCTTCATAATATGCATGTGTTGGAAAGTTCCAGGGAGATAAGGAAATATCTCACCTGTATGTGGAGTTGTCACAGCTCGAGTGAGCGCAGCGAACGAGAGCTGTGACAACTCCACGAGGTGAGATATTTCCTTATCTCCCACTCCAACAAAATGCAATACCCTATTTCTCCCACGTATTACGCATATTGATATTAACAAGTGTCCAAAACCATCACGTCAACCTACTTGTAAACAGACTATAGCTAAATCACCACCACAGAAAGCTCTTACGCAACATAGTTCTAGCGGGAGTAAAACGGTTTTATAGCAGGCAGTGCTGCTGGTGTTTATTTAGCTTTGTTTTACCCAGTGTAATACTTGTAAAACTTTATGCATGCTGCGATACACATACACATTAACTCATTTACTAAAGGACATATTTTAAACTCGCATTTTTTTTATAGAAAAATAATGTACAAAAAGATAGTTAATAAAATCCAAAAACATACTTCCAAAAATTAATTGTTCTATTGTTTAAGCTACCGGTAATCTGAAGTCAGCATTCAAGCTGCAAACATTGCATTCACAATTGGTTGGGAGACAGTCGGTAAAACTATATAAAGCCTTTACATTCCTTTATAGATTTTACTTGTTGTTGTGGATCATTCCATATAAGGAGCTCACACCTCGCAAAACGAGTTGTGCTGCTTAGAAGCATTACATTAGAAATGAGTTGTGCTGAGGGTGGATGATAGACAGAAGAACAAATCAATCAGACGATACAGTCCGACTTTTTGAAATAATAATGTCTTTTTTGTGAAATAATGTAAACTCTATAATATTTTCATATCGTCAAAACTTGCACAAGTAAATCAGTAAAAAAATATAGGGCAACTTCAGTACAAGCAGGTGGATTAGTAGCACGTGAAGTAAATAAACAGATAGCATTGCTGCACGTGCGGCTGTAGCAAAGCAGTTCGGTTTCATAGTAAATTTATGCAAATTATACTCTGCGCATTAATTTTGTCCGATCTCAGCCGTGGGAGATAGCCGTGGGAGATTAAAAAAATCTCCCACTGCTATTTCATTCATGAATTTGCATGAAAGTGGGAGAAAGCTAAATCACCACCACAGAAAGCTCTTACGCAACATAGTTCTAGCGGGAGTAAAACGGTTTTATAGCAGGCAGTGCTGCTGGTGTTTATTTAGCTTTGTTTTACCCAGTGTAATACTTGTAAAACTTTATGCATGCTGCGATACACATACACATTAACTCATTTACTAAAGGACATATTTTAAACTCGCATTTTTTATAGAAAAATAATGTACAAAAAGATAGTTAATAAAATCCAAAAACATACTTCCAAAAATTAATTGTTCTATTGTTTAAGCTACCGGTAATCTGAAGTCAGCATTCAAGCTGCAAAAATTGCATTCGCAATTGGTTGGTAGTCGGTAAAACTATATAAAGCCTTTACATTCCTTTATAGATTTTACTTGTTGTTGTGGATCAAGGAGCTCCACACCTCGCAAAAAACGAGTTGTGCTGCTTAGAAGCATTACATTAGAAATGAGTTGTGCTGAGGGTGGATGATAGACAGAAGAACAAATCATGTCTTTTTTGTGAAATAATGTAAACTCTATAATGTTTTCATATCGTCAAAACTTGCACAAGTAAACCAGTAAAAAAATATAGGGCAACTTCAGTACAAGCAGGTGGATTAGTAGCACGTGAAGTAAATAAACAGATAGCATTGCTGCACGTGAATGTAGTAAAGCAGTTCGGTTTCATAGTAAATTTATGCAAATTATACTCTGCACATTAATTTTGTCTGATCTCAGCCGTGGGAGATAGCCGTGGGAGATTAATAGGGTATTGCATGTGTTGGAGTGGGAGATAGAAAAATCTCTCACTGAGTGGAGATGTCACAGCTCGAGTGAGCGTAAGCGAACTGGAGCTGTGACACTCCACGAGGTGAGAGATTTTTCTATCTCCCACTCCAACATAATGCAATACCCTGTTTCTCCCACTTTTGGTGCATTTTAAATATGAAATAAGTAAATCTTATTGTGCTTGTTTGTTTTCCAAACGTATGCACCATTACGTAGTCCGCAAGATAGACATCAGGATGAGTACGTTTTACGTATGCTTTCCAACGCAGACGTATGGCTTCACGTTGATTGCGCTTTGGATTCTATGAAACGTAGTAAATTTATGCTATTTTCCCACGCCAACAGTGGGAGATAAGAAACTCAACCGTGGGAGATAAGAAAATCTCCCACTGCTGGTTCATTCATAAGTTCGCATGAAAGTGGGAGAAAAAAAATCTCCCACTGCTATTTCATTCATGAATTTGCATGAAAGTGGGAGAACCTCAAATATCCTTGTAATCTCACCAACAACAGTAATGAGGAGTTATATCTGCAAAGTTTGCTATGTTTGGCTTTGTATGAAACAAAAAAGTATCATATCAAGAACAAAATAACAATTTTATTAATGATTAAAAGCAGTGGGCCCATAATTGTAAAAAAACAATGTTTATGTATTAGCCATAAATGGCCACTGTAAATATGTCTAGGCTATACCATACCTCATTCCAAACACACTAGCATATTAAATGTGCAATAAAATATCTCAAACCCAATGTAATCAACAAATATAAAAACTCATTTAATATTTTTACAAAAAAGTTTAGCTTGAGTTAGAGCACACCTTAAGCAAGCAAGATGGAATCAAACCCATAATCCTATGCATACTATGAAAATGCTTTGCATGATTGTGTGCCTTTTCATATTGGGAATATAAATATAAGCCACACTTGAAGAAGGGGCAGCATAGGTTTAATTACAATTGGACCTTAAACTGGTATACACTATCAAATCAGATAGAACATTATGTGCATAACATTCATATATAGGTCCTACATCAGGACAGTCTATAATAAGAACTTTCAGTAGTGATGTCAGCTGGCCTGTAATTTATGGTGTTGTGAGGGTGGCGCCTACACACTGCTCATGATATGATGGTAATTTATGTCTCTAACGCACCCGGTATATGGTTAAACTCCCATCCGGTGACAAAAGTACTGACACACAGTGACACACACATGGGATCTGACCAGATAATGCTGGCCAACAATAACCATACGTGTATGATCTGATGATTCTGAAGAAGTAGGACCTCTCATCGTCAAGGCTATAACCGGGAACCAAAGACTGCCCCCCCTCCTGTTGACCGGTCACAATTTACATTAACGTGAATAATGTGACCGAGCTCTATAAAAAAGTCTGGCTGCCGTAAAATGTAAGCAACACAACTTGAAACCAATTAAATGATGACTGACATGGTCTCTTAACCGTACACCCTTTTCTCGTCATCACAGGCTTATTGTGCACACAGAGAGCTTTGATTTAACACCTAACCAGTCTCTTTGCCACCATCCTAGTCTGACCAACGCTTAGTCAAAGTTGGCCTCGTCCCGAGCCCACGAATGGACGGGCACAGCAAAGATGTAAACGCGTGAAACCCTTTTTTCTTGGTCACCTTTCTGCGCATCTTGACATGCGATACATTAAACTGCATCTACTCTTCAAGCTCATTTTATTGTTGTCAGTCGCATTTCACACTTCCAGAGACTAAGATATGTGGATGTCCTGTGCATGATTACAATTTACAGTGGTCAAATTGTATGGCAAAAAGACCATTTTGGATTTTGTAGTGACAGCTTACGTGAGCGTAAATTATGACATGTCACAATTTACATTGGTTGTATTTTACGGTCTACCCCCCACCCCCTCATACACACAGACACATACATTGAAATAGAAATTTTATTGGTGACAGTAAGGAAAGTTACCGCTTGTCATAATCAAGATGATAGCTTACTATTAAAAAGATTCATATGGAGTGAACGGTCTATACATATAAGAAGCCGTTTCCAGCAGGCTTACATGAATATGTGGGCATTTATAATGATTTGGAACATGCGAAAAAGTTTCATTCATGTCTCCTCCATTGCTTCTCCACCCCCATCATGCTCAATCCTTAGGACTGTCTTTTCTCTTATTGTATTGAATGTATTGAATCTGGCTGATATTCAATTTATCAATAGTGTAAACATTCTTTTTCAGCTGTATTCTTGTTGAATCTTGTTTTAAAATTTAAAACATATATACAGTTGTTCATAGCCGAAAAAGAAAACTATACACTATTGATAATGAGACCTAGTGCTGTAAGCCAAATATACAGAGTATTTGATATTCAATTTAAGTGGCACAACATGAACTACATAATTATGAAAATGTTTCTGCATGATAGATGTTAATTACTAAAATTTTACCTATGTCCACCCTTCTCCAACATTGATCTACTTGTCATAATCTCTTGCTCCTTCATGTTGAAATGTTTTTTAAGGTATAGTGGCAAGACAAAAAGTTCCACAAACATGAAACTGCACCATGAATGATAATGTTGGTTTCAATTCAAAAGTCACTAAATTAGTGGAAATCGCGTGATTACGCTTATAATTTGTGTACCATCACTTTTATTATGGGGATTTTAGTCTCTCAGAGCACTAAAAATATAGAAATAGCCAAACATTTTTATTCTAAATTTACCACTTTTTCATGATCGTCGTATTTGCTGCTATGATTAAAATAGTTTTTGTTAACTTTAGATCACGATGATGTGTTCAACAGAAAGCTTAAACATTCAGACACTAATATATTTCAACAGAGATATCAAATTATATAATCTTCATTGCCATAAAATCACTTTTATAGGACCACACAATGGCTATTTTTCAATTGCAATGGCTGTACATGTACCTATAGAGTTCTCTCTTCCCATGTCATGGGCTTGATTGGCCCATGACATATTGGTGGAGATGTCGAAGACCTTTCACATTGGCCCATTACAATATTAATTATCTCTTCTGGAATCAAACATCATTACTAGAACAATTCTCTGTACCCAAGAGAAGATAGTGCATTGACCAAAAGTAAGTACATATATCTAGATTATATTTAACTACACTACACTACTACTTACTATTTACAACACACTAACGTTGCGGCGACCATCGCGGTGCCTTCAACAGAGTGACTGTTTTGGTACGATGACGTCACAATGGCGCGAACTGGGTTTCCGCCAGGTGGAGTTCCTGGCGGAAAGCAGATGGAGGAGGTTCGGGGGGATGCTCCTGCCTTGGTTGAGGCCGCAACGTTAGTGTGTTGTAAATAGTAAGTAGTAGTGTAGTGTAGTTAAATATAATCTAGATGAATAGTCCTACTACTAGTAATAGTCTACATAAAGATAAGTACAGATAATATTGGAAAAGGGACAAAATCATAGAAATCAATCGAAATCTCCCCCATACACATTTTTGTAAAAATTAGTAACTATATAAGTTTAACAATAGTTTTTAGACAAGGATAATACTCAGTTCATACAATAAGCTTTCAATAGCATCCGCCATCTTGTTCACAGTGGTTGACGTCATTCGTCGTCACTGGGATCTCGGGAGATTCCCGGGTTGCGAGCCCCCGCCCCCTCTCGGGTGAGGACATTGTTCCAGATGAAAGGAAGCTGGTACCTGCCCCCATCTCTATTTAGTGAGGGCTTGAGTTTCCTGATATGAATGGCCACGTTCAAAATATTTGGGTTCTACACATAAGGTGTTAGTCCCTTCGAGAGAGACACTGTGTCCTTTACTGTCTGTGTGCAGGTGACGAGACACCTCTGATCCAGCAGTCCCAGTCTCCCGAGGTCCCAGTGACGACGAATGACGTCAACCACTGTGAACAAGATGGCGGATGCTATTGAAAGCTTAGTGTATGAACTGAGTATTATCCTTGTCTAAAAACTACTGTTAAACCTATATATGTTATATCCAGGATAAATGAATTTCAATAAAAAAAATTAGTAACTAGATTTGTACATGCAACATCACACTAGTATAGTCAGAGTTCCAAGCTTAAAAGATGGTTATACATGAACCAACATTTCAGTTGAGAACACTTAATACTCAAGCCTCTCAGCCTATAAACCATGAAATTTTCAAATCTGGTTTCCACGCATTTTTCTTCTTAGATTTTCAGTTGGATCCTCATTCGAACAGTCTCTCTGTTTTGGTTAGGAGTGTGTGGATAATGCACCAAGATCATGAAGAAGTATCGATCGTAAATAGTTTCCCAGACCTCATTGTCATTATATAAGCTTGTATTTGTGAATTTAGATATTAACGTTGGTGCTCAGTGACCTGATGTTTAACGTCATTCACTCACCATTGTCCACACTCTGCTAAGCTCTTTTTATCGTTAACAAACATTATTTCGCTATGCAAAGAATTGTCATTTTTTACTAACTGAGCCTTATCATTATTGACGAGGTGGCACCCGGCAGCTTTGAATTCGGCACCCGCAAATTAGTCAGAATCAATCATAAAACATCATGCGTACCTGATTGCAGGGTCCAACTGAAATTCCTACGTACTACAATGTATATTGATTTACAGGTGATAATGAATGCATATATTTTGTAGGATCACTAAAGAGACTTGCAGAGAAGTGGCAACATTACCACCAGTAACAGGTAGGCGTTTCAACTCCCAAATTAATTGTATTTATTCATTATTGTTTTCCTATTTATTTAGTAATAAGCTAGTTAATAATTACAGTAAAGATGTAATGGCAACACCAATCAAGAAGGGTACACATACATAATACATACAGTCTGAAACAGGACTACATATATCTCCATTTTTAAAAGGGAGACGAGCATTAGTCTCCACCTTGGTCGATAACTCCCAAATAGTGTCATATTTTCCCCTTATTCTTATGATCACAATGCTCCCTATTCGGGTCCGTTATGGTTATTAGTTGGTTGCTCTATGCATACTTTTCATACTCTCACTTTTCCTTTCAGATATCTGTCCTTGTATTACACTTTCATGTTTCTACATTTTCAAGGATGCACGTCTGGAGCAGACGTCTATATTGTGTTAGATGCATCAGGCAGTATTGAAGAGAAGAATTTCCAGACAGCAAAAGATTTTGTTGCTGGTATCATACAAGAACTACCAATAAATTCAGGAAAGGTAAAGCAAACACCACCAGCTTACATTGCTATGATAGGATGTAGAAAAAATATCATGTCAAATGAAAAAAACATTCATGACATCAGCTTTTGTTGGAACTCCCCACCTTTGAAAACCGCATTTTTCCCCGCTGTTTCCAGGTGCGGCTTGGTATGGTGACATTCTCTAACCAAGTAAACAACCAGTGGTCTCTCAATACGTACAGCACCACTGTAGACATTATAAATGCCCTTAGCCAGGTACCGTACACACGCGGAACCACCAACACTGCCGCAGCACTAGAGTAAGTGTTAAAGAACATGTTACATGTAGATGCTTGATTGGAAGTGTTGCCTTTGTTTTATGAGTTGATTATCAAAACGATTTGTATTGTAATTTGCAATCAAGGCATGTTCTGTATACTATGTTTTATTACATACACATTTTCTAACTTCAACGGTCAGATTTTGCCAAGGAACAATTTCATATTGCCTAAGCCAGTGTAATATATGGTACCATCTCTTCGGAAGAATAAATATTTTTGGAAGTTTTAGTTTATTAATGGCAAGATTAATTCATTTACTTGTACCTACATTAAAATATCTTCTATGAGCCTACATTGGGGTTACATTGTATGTGAGAACATTTGCATGCATGTTTTGAGCTTGAAGAAAAACACTTTATGATATATAGCGTATATGTATACAGTAGAACCTTTCTATTAAGACCACCGTGGAACTGACATCAAGTGCTCTCAATAAAGAGATGGTCTTTATTTGGAGGTTCATTTTGGTCACTTTATGAATGTTTGAGGACATGAGGTGGTCTTAATATCCATGTAGAGGTCGTCTTAATTGGAGGTCCTACTGCATTATGAGATGAGATAATGAAAAATGGTGGTTTTGATTTCTAGCTTTCTGCGAACAACAGCTTTCAATGGTAATGGCGACAGAGCCGACAGCCCAAATGTTGCAATAGTCTTAACAGATGGCGGCTCCAATGATAAAAAGGCCACACTGAGGGCAGCATCGCTGACAAAGCAGGTGAATTTAGCATGAACATTCCTGATACAATGTAGGCCCACACTGATGCGAGTCTCCTAATAACTGCATTTTTTCAACATTTTAACTCATTTGTCTTGAGTATTTTGTTGTTTTCTTTCACCAGGCTGGAATCCATCTCATCACTATTGGAGTGGGCGGTTGGATTAATGATTTCGAGCTGGTTATGGCTGCAAGTTTTCCATCCTATGAGAATATGTGGGAAGTTGCCTCCTTCAACAACCTCAAGGATATAACAAGACCAATATTGGAGTTGATATGCAATAGTTAGTTCATTATTACATATGTATTTCTATTGATACATACCAAATAACGTAGCATTAAGATGGTAATCGGCAAGGTCCCTCAGGGGTAGTTGCAGAAATGCTAAAACCTGCTGGTGAAAGTTTTGCAGAGTGTGGTTGAACAACTGATAACAACTAAGATACAAGTAGATTAATAGATGAAATGCAGAACAATGGAACAGATAAAAGAATTTTGAGGCACACATTTCTAGATGATGATAAAAAAATCTTCGTTTAAAAAGAATTTAATTGTGTTTTCAACGATTGCAACGTTTTTCATTTATATGGTACACAAGGTAAAGTAGTAAAATTCACAAAAAATTCGTAAAAACATTTTGCTTGTATTAACCTGTAAATGTCAAACCACTTTATATCATTAGATACAATGATGTACCTTCACAGCAATGTATAATTTGTAATAATCTAAAAAATAGTAAGATAAATTCAAATTTTACTAAAAGCCTAAAAAAACTGTTATTATCCCCTCGAAAACATATAAATATAACACTTATACATACATATAAATACGTACTTCTACACATGTAAGTTCACTTCACAAGTAAAGAATATGCTTGATTTATTGTTTCTAAAGCTTGCAAAGCAAATATTTTGTTGTTGTTGTTGTTGCTGCTGCTGCTGCTGCTGCTGCTGCTGCTGCTGCTGCTGCTGCTGCTGCTGCTGCTGCTGCTGTTATTGCTGGTGTTGCTGTTGCTGTTGTTGTTGTACATTATCGACCTATTCAGCTAGTATGAATCCTGTTGTTTAATATAATACACCTAAGCTGCATCACTCATATTGATAATCCTCTATTTATTCAGATATAGACGAATGTATATATCAGGCCTGTCAAGAGGGCTCCACCTGCTTCGACAGAATTGGTGTCGCCTACTGTGCCTGCCCACCTGGCTTCGGTGGGACTTGGTGCAATGATCGTGAGTACTTTTTGTGACAAATGCCATGATTTCTTGATCAACATTGCACTAAAATGCACTTAATTATTAGTTGCCCGAGTGTCATGCACATTTGCAATTGAAAAAAATGTGTAACTTGCATTTCAGCATGTCGATTGAGTGCTGATGTTGTATTTGCCATAGATGGTTCTGGAAGTGTCAAAGACGATGAATTCGTCTTGCAATACCTCTTCCTTGAGGTAAGTGATCTTTAAGCAAAGTATTGAGGATTATGATGGAAAGGAGTGTTCACTATTCAGTTCTCAAGTGCTTGGGGCCATTCTTTAAATCCAGAATGCCTCTACAGGGTGTAGGGGACTTGGGGTCAGCCAGTCTACTGTGCAATATATGAATACCACACAAGTGTGCAGTAGATTTAGTTACTGATGCACAAATTGCACATTGATGTGCGTTTTTATACGACTGTATCATAGTCATGCCTATTTTTGCATTCATATAAATACAAAAAAATACTACCGGTAATGATGCTCCTCATGAACTTTATGAAGATTGAATTGAATGTTTAATGGTATAGAAGTGAAGCTACATGCACTTGTAGATATATTCATTTGAATTTTTGCTAACCTCCCACACATTTCACAAATCATCCACAAAATGCATATTTCATCCATGACAGTCACATGAATGTAGAAAATTGTGATTTCTTTCAGGGCATCATTTTGCGTATGAATGTGAATGCCGGCTCACGAGTAGCTATGCTGACCTACTCCGATGATGTCACCATACATTACCATCTAAATACAGGCACTACCATGGTAAAATATTTATGCAGTCTGTTTTCCAAATAAATGTAAAAGGACGTGGGCTTTCTAATGTATTTTAAATGTGTGATAATTCCGACTTCTCATACAAGTACATATACCAAGCTAACAATAAGCTTAAATGAAAGAAATCTGATTCATACGCATGTTAAACCTTTATTTATCACACAAAAATCCGCACCATAGATTTCTATAGCCTCTCGTCATCAAGCCCCTTCAAATTTGTTGATTTCAGTTAGCAGCCCTGAATGGTGTAAATGGGTACCACCAAAAGGGTACTACTAACACCGCCAGTGCGCTCTCAACCATTCACAATGTGATGTTTACGCCAGAGAATGGAGACAATCCAACTCGGCCCAACATTGCCGTCATCATTACAGACGGACGATCTAACGATCCGGAGGAAACAGCTAGACAGGCTAGGGAGGTGAGGTGCTGATAGTGCATGGGTCTTGGAATGCAGGGTTGTTGGGTTGAGTATAAGATTGTATGGGCAATTGGTTGATTGTAAGGTTGATGGAATTCTCACCTAATTCATAAACTGGAATGGTAAATAGATGTATAAACAGGTTTGAAAGACTTGTATGAAAAGGCAATTTTTGTTCTCTATACAGGCCAAACGAAAAGGCATCACCATCATCACTGTTGCTGTTGGAAATAACATAAATCATACAGAAGTATTAAGTATGGCCAGTTACCCAGCAGATAAAAACGTCATGTATGCATCCAGCTTTGAAAATTTCGTAAATGTCACTGGTGCTGTCCAAAGTGCACTATGCAATAGTAAGTTTGAACCACTAAGAATACCTCCTTCCAACTTCTCGATTACCTAAAAATTTACCATATTAGTAAATGAATTCTTTTTAACAAGGATAAAGAATATATATACTACATTGTACTTTTAATATTTTGTCATGTCTGACAACATAATGTTTGCTTTGTGTTGCCGATCTTCATCAAAGACAGCAGATACATGAAGCTGTCAAAGTATTGGAACTAAATTGTTTTTTAACTTTGTTGTTAAAAAGATCTTTTTCACTATTACTGATGTACTATATACACAATGAATTTTCTGATATATAGAAATTCAGATGGTCTCAAATATTAGAGCAATTAGCATATGCTACAATTTCTCTTGCTATGTGTAATTCTATTTGTTTAATCTAACAAATGACTATGTTCTCTAGATGTGAATGAATGTAGCAGTAATCCATGCCGAAATGGGGGAACTTGCAATGACCTTGTTAATGGCTTTATATGTGTGTGTCCACCACTCTGGTCTGGCAAGACCTGTGAGAGAGGTGAGGAGAGCTGGGGAAGGGTAATGGTGGGGATTTTTACACTATTCTATATTTACATGAATATATGTATCACTGATGAACTGATGAAGAAATGACCGCAGTAAAATACTAACTTGTATTTGCATAACTCTTCATTAATAAGTAGTATATTTTAAAGTCTAGAATTGAAATTGGAAACATTATAGCTTTAAGGTTCTAAATTAGCTTAAGCTAAGCTAAAGCTTATTAGGCCAGCCACACAGAAACTGTAGCACCTTAAGTGTGAGACAGCAGGGAATGTCAGCCTTTTAAAAGAATTGCTTCAAATGATTCCAGGCTGTTCCAAAAGAGCAGACATCACGTTTCTCATGGATGTATCTGGCAGTATTCGTAGTGACCGATTCCGCCACATTAAGAATTTTGTAAACAGTATCATTGAGGAATATGAAGTGTCTGATGATGCAGCCAGGTATGTGGCAAACTAGACCTTGGTTTTATGATGTTAGATTAGATTCAAGCAATGATGAATTGCATATTGTTGCACTCAGACAAGAATTATAAACCTACGTATATAGAAAAAATGGGGTGAAGAGTAATGTTTTCATGATTAAAAACTATTCATCAAAACTTTTTTTTATATACATTGTATAGCTCTCCAATATTTGAACTCTGTGTATACATCCTGAAATTCAAATCTCCACAACAACTTTTAATAAAGAAAGCTTAGTTGTGCGATTCGAATGATAATTAATGTAGACCCAAATCTAATTGCTGGATCTACAATTATAGTAAAATTTCTTTAAAGCCCACAGTAATCCCAAGTTTTGAATGTGTGGCAGAAGCGATATCTTCAAACATGATCATTCTTAAAATCAATTCAATGGGTTGTTTCTCAAACCCCTTCACATCCATTTCCAGATTCAGTGCTATTGCATTTAGTGACACAGAGGAGATGAGATTCCATTTCAACCAGTACCGAAGAAAAGAAGAATATTTCACCGCCATCAATGCCACACATTTCAGAGCTGGCAGGACCAACATTGCTGATGGTATTACTATGATGGTAGGCAACAGTAATGTACATTTTTATCTGTATGATGTTCTGCTTTTGCAATATTACAAGATGCATACATGTGTAGCATCACTAGGCTATTCGGTAGTTCAATGTTGATGGATTATGCCTCTCCTAACTATTGAGAATGAGAATGCTAAAATAGATCTCCGCAACTTCCATACTAATGTCATACTAAAATGCATCTCCCAAAATTCTATCCTCATGATGGATTTGTGTCCCCGTAGTTACTTACCAATTACATGCATGTAAACTGGGTGTTACAGAGACAATGGTTCGGCTGTGTAACATTTGAATACCTATGTACAATGTAGCTGATGGTGTCATTTTGGTCTCAAACCCATTATATATATATTATATGAGTCTTGATTCTGAGTACCACAGTGGTGAATCTTTGAGGCTTTGTTAATACAGTGTTAGGAATATATTTTCTATAAGAAAGGTATGAGGAAAGGAGAATCTTTAAAAGATATTGTTCTTGTAGACAAATGAGGTGATGCGAACGGACCGAGGAGATCGCAGCGACGTTCCCAACCAGGTGGTGATGATCACTGATGGAGGCTCCAACATCAACAGAGAGAGGACCATCCCAAGTGCTATAGCTGCCAGGATAAAAGTGAGATTAGACCTCTTTTCTGAAGTATATATATAGCTTTATTTCATTTGTATTGTCTGGCTACCTGCATGAGTAGAATAGTAAAGAACAATGTTTAAGTATCTGTAATTTAAATTGTGAAATTTTGAAATGGTCAAACAACTACGGTGACACACATGTGCGCTATTATAATTATGTAAACCTTGAAAAGTTTACACAGTAACAAGCCTGTATATTAAGGGTAGCCCAATGGCTCTGATCCAAGCTCTGTCACATTTGATTTGGGCTCCCGGTACATTGTACTGGTCACTTTGTGTCATTGCCCCAAATTCTATACAGTATGCCTTTCGTCCTGGATAAGAACGTTGCTGAACAAGGCTACAATCATGAGAGTGTTAAGAATTCAGGCAACCAGTTGCCAAGTCCTAGCCTTCCACCCTCATTAACTAGATGCTCTTGATTTTCTTTCAGGGTGCTTTTATTACAGTGGTCGGCATTGGTGATGACCTCAACCTTTTGGAGCTGTATGGAATCGCATCTCAGCCTGTTCAAAACACAGTTTTAATCGCTCAGTCTTACAGAGACCTGCCAAGCATGGTCAGTCAAGTGACCACTGCACTCTGTGATGGTAACCAATTAACCTCCAAATCAATTGTTTACTTTTGGTAGAAAAGTTATTAATAATTATTGCTAGTTGTTAATCGTGTAAAGTGACCACCTCTAACTCTAATTATGTACCACTTTTGCATGGTCAAAATATCGCTGTAGCACTCTGTAACAAAAAGACGCATAACTTGCTGTACAGCATAATCTTTCAAGAAGATCACCATGAAATCACAGTTGGTTTTCCTAAAGTGATTTTATCATTATCTGATACTGTTCAAAAGCTTGATATCATCACCGCCTCTGTAAATATGACCGATTGGAATGATCAGAAACATTGCTTATATGGTCCTCTGTTATGGTGGGAATGGGTATACACTTCCAGTAGAAGCTCTCAGTAGGACCAAGTGCTTATATTTGAGAGATGAATTTTAGAAGCTCTTGGTGAAGACCACTTGTAAGAATTGAAATTGGGCCAAGTGTATGTATTTGATAGCGGTTTTGCATGGATAAATAATGATTATGCTTATATTAGTTCATCTTTCTTTGCTCACAACACTAGATTTTTTAAAATACATTTACAGTTTCGCCAAACAACTGTTGGCATCCTCAGAATGTTCTTCCCGCGCCAAGAACAACGCGGGAAGAACATTCTGAGGATGCCAACAGTTGTTTGGCGAAACTGTAAATTTATTTTAAAAAATCTAGTGTTGTGAGCAAAGAAAGATGAACTAATATATTTCATACCAACACAATGAACACATTCAAGAATAAATGATTATGCTGTTCGAAAAGTGTGTGCTGTTCATAATCATGTTTATGTGTACAGATTTTAATGAGTGTTCATCCAACCCCTGCTTAAATGGAGGGCAGTGTCAGAACAGGCTGAGCCACTACTACTGTAATTGTCTTGGTGAACAGACTGGTGTCCGGTGCGAAAGGCGTAAGTACTTGAACAACTACTCATTTTCTTAAAAAGTATATGGAACAAAACATTCATGGGACTACTATAATAAGAATTAGAATGTCATGCTTGAAATATACACTGAAATACACGTAACTATATTATATTTTTATGGCATCTAGATGTATATTGTATATGGTACATTATAGTAGAGGGTAGAGTGGATCCACGATGATCATTTAATATGATGTGCAAACTAATAGAGCAGAGAGGTTAAACTAAACTACGCGACTACTTACTAATTCAACGAACACTGACGTTGCAGCTTCCATCATGTCTTTGACCGAAGTGACGTAGTGACATCACATTGGTGTGAATTTGATTTCTGCCAGATGGAGATGGAGGAGGTTTGGGGGGATGTTCTTGCCCTGGTTGAGGTGGAGCTTCGGACGGTGTTTGTCACGGAGGATGAAGATCATCAACAAGAGGTGAACCATATGAAGAAAGTCCTCAAAGTGAATGGTTACAAACCCTGGTTCTTCAAGATACCTACCTAGAAGAAAAGAAAGAACCCCCAGACACAGATGACGGAAGTAACAAAAAGTTCTTGGTTAGAATTCCGTACATTAAAAGCACCTCTGAAGCTATTCAGAGGGTACTGAAGAGACAAGGTGTGCCTTCTTTCCATAAGCCCTGTAATACTATACAGAATTTAGAGACAAGACTCAAAGAGCATATGGACCTTCATAGCATTCAGCATGCCATTCAGATCCATACATCTAACTCAGGGCATAGATTCTATGGCTATACTGCCAAAATCATTGGCAGAGAAGACCGGACCTTCCGCTGAAAGATCGTAGAAGCCATCAAGATCCACCACCATCGTCCGAAGCTCAACCTAAACCAGGCAAAAACATCCCCCCGAACCTCCTCCATCTGCTTTCTGACAGGAACTCCACCTGGCGCAAATCAAATTCACCCCACGTCACTTCGGTCAAAGGTTCCGTGATGGAAGCCGCAACGTCAGCGTTTGTTGAATTAGTGAGTAGTAGCAGAGTTTAGTTTAACGTATATGGATAGTCCTACTACTAATAATAGTCTTCATAAAGGTAATAGAGCGTAGTTTACAATGAATAGAATAAAAAAAAGGTGATGCACTTCTACATTGGACAAAGGTGTAAAGCTAGAGCAGATGCTACAGTAAACAGGAATAGAAACTACTATACAAGTCTGTCCACTCTATGTTTTTCCACAATATTAAGTCCATTTTATTTTCCATGCCTTGCATTGTCTATAACTCTGTTCTGGAAAGTAACGCCATTTATTTTGATGGATGTCTTAAATAGCTTTTATGATTTTTAGTCATCAATAGTTTTTCACTCGCTGGGATTGACTGCACTATCCAATGTTGCAGGCTGTGGCAAAAGCATGGACGTTGTCTTCATTCTTGATTTCTCGGGCAGCATGCAACAGACTTATGACTTTATCATAAGATTCACAAAGGAGGTGGGTAGTCGTTTAGAGCTACACTGTTTTAAACTGTGATCTGGGCCAAGGTTTCCAATAGTTACAATACTTTTGTTCTGGGATGCGATCTGGGTCTGGATTGCCGTTAGGGAATGATCACAAATAACGATACCGGGGGGGGGGGGGGGGTCATCCATTTTTTGGGGCGCAAAGAAAAAGTTAACCGCCCCCGCCCCCCCATCAATATTTTAAAAAGTTGAGTGACCCCCCTCCGCTAAAGAAAAAGTCCTCTAAATAGTCATTGCATTGCAAAAAGATAATATTTGAAAAAAACATACCGTAGTGTGATAAAAAAATTCAGCGACCACCACAAAGGGAATCAGAAATGTTGGACGACCCGGTCCCCCCGCCGCCCCCACCTTTTTGGACGACCCCCCCCCCCCTGTAACATTATTTATGATCGTTCCCTTAGTTACATTACTTTAGTTTTGTGATTTGTGGCAAGGTTTCCATAGCTAAAAGCCTATTATTAATACTATTCAGTAAGTGGTAAGCTGACAACTTTAAGTTGATGTCATTGACAATTCGCATTATCTACACCTATTGGCCATTTATAGGTTATTTACGGGCTACCCATCTCAACACAAGACAGAGCTCGCGTTGGACTGGTGTATTATAAAGATGATGCATCTACAGCTTTCTACCTCAACACATACACCCGCAAAGAGGAAATACTCAATGCGATTGCTTTTTTGTAAGTACTAAGCTCATTAAAATAACACCTTCCTTACTTTAAAATGCAAGATGTATGGCTCACTTCAAACATTTTGGAATTAGATGTAAAACCAATGCACAAGTGAACAAGTGAGACATCTAGTGTCACAATGATGTAATACTTTAAATTCTGGTATTACTTTAAAATCTTCAATAGAAAATATTTGTGAATTATCAGTATTATTCTATTTTATGGAGAAGGTATTAAAGCATCTGTTTGATTTAAAGTTTCATACATTATAACATCCGATTGATACCACTTCTATTAAGACTTTATAAAGAGACTCTATAAAGAGACCACTTCAATAATGAGACCAGTTTTCCAATTCCTACCCTTCATAAAAAGACCACTTCAATCATCCTAAACAAAACCACCTCACTACTGAGGCCGCTTAGGGTTTGTAAGTTGCCAACAGTTATAATGCTCATTTACCACCTATATAACTTTAGCACAGTACTAGTGACATTGTTTAGCTCTAATGCTTACAAAGCTAATAATCTCGAAGAAGCATGAATCGTAATTTAGTAAAAAGGATTTTATGATACACTAGTGTGTGGAGTGCATGATCAAAGGATAACTTTACACATTAGTACTGCAAATATGTTATATATGTGTGTAGATCTAGTCAAAAGGAATGTATTACATGCGCATGGAGTAGATCCTCTAATGTTTAGAAACGTCGAGCGAAACAATATATGGATTAGTATCCTGTATCTAAAAACATTAGCAGTTTATGCGTGAACGTGACATATCATATCACGCAGAATTAATGAAATGTGTGGAATATATAGCTTGGTAATGAAAATAATCATCAAAATTAATAACCAGTTAGTCAATCTAAGAACCGGTTATGTATAGAAAATCGACCGAGCCGGTTAACAGGTTAACCGTCCACATACTATGATACACCACATGTATTTTTATCCACTGAAGTTGGCATATGTACTATTAAATGCTAAAGCTATTACCTCAAATGCGGGTTTGCAATAAGTGGGAGTCCTGACACTGACATTGACACTGGCAAATGTAGGACCACCAGATTTTGACCCGCTCTATCTGATTTTCAAACAATTTAGTGGCCCTGATGTCTACTGCTTTATTGATCCCTATGTCAATCCCCGAACCATCAGGGACAACGGTGGTCGCACAAACACCCAGGCGGCCTTGAATCTAGCGGCGACTGACCACTTCACCTCGAGCCGAGGTGACCGCAACGGAGTGCCCAACTACGCGGTGGTGGTCACAGACGGGGGCTCCAACATCCAGCAGAATATGGTGGCCACCAGGGCCAACGAACTCAGGAACAAAGGTAAGATGCTGCACCAGTCACCAAGTATGGTAGAACCTTGTTGCGTCGCTTCAGCTCAGCTGCTGTAACAAAGCATTGTGCTTCGTTCGTTTGTAACTATGAATGTATGTATCTATGTAATTATGTCTCCAGACAAGCCGATTGCACCGATTTCGTTCAAAATTTACACAACTATGAGATATGAGGTGACATCAAAGTGATTCGATATTTAGCACTCTGCCAATTAAATTGTGCTTTCTAGAAGCCTATTTATGACATTCTTACTGATATTCAATGCACATAAGCCAGCAAGAAAAAAATCATAGAGGTTAGTATACTAGGTTACTCTACTTGTAACGGTAGAACCTGTGATTGTAAATAATGTGTATTAAGACATTATCAAAATATATATATATTATGTTTAATTTGAGGACATTGTGAATCTATATATTTATAATGTTTATTTGTAAGTTTAAGTGTTATACTATTACTAGTTATCATATCCCTAAATTTGTGTTTGATATTATAGTAATCTACAATAATTATCATGCATGTTTTGTATTGTATTATTTCATTATAGACTATGTTTATCAAATAAGTTGCTTTACAACACATTTCTAGAAGTGCTAGGCCTATTTACCTAGAGCCCATACAGTAGCTACCCTTTCTTCCAGTGTCTTCTAAATGTAATTTGTATTCTGCATTTTACTGTCCATGAGTTGCTTTACCACCTGTTTGGTTAGTGAGAAAACATGGTAACTACATTATTTTCTTTGTATAAGTATATAGCTAATTCCAAGACATTTTTAGTTTGTAAGGCTGTGTCATATTTTAGATTATTTCATACTTTGAGTTAATTCAAGTCTGATTCTGTCTAAACAATGCTGTGTTATTTATGTACTTTTAGTTTTCACGATGTCTGTAGATGTTTGTAAAATTGTGTCAATAAAAGAAGTTAAAAATCTATAGATGTCCGTCGTCATTTACTCAAACACCAAACTGGCTGGTACACTACTACTTACAATTCAACAAAACAACACACACACTGACGTTGCGGCTTCTATCACGAAGCCTTTGACCTAAGTGACAATTCTGGAGAAATGACGTCACATTGGCGCAAGTTTGATATCCGCCAGGTGGAGTTCCTGGCAGAAAGCAGATGTAGGAGGTTCTGGGGGATGCTCTTGCCCTGGTTGAGATTGAGCTTCAGACGGTGCTGGTGAATCTTCACGTCTTCTAGGATCTTCCAGCAGAGAAGACCAGACCTTCCGCCGGCAGATCCTAGAAGCCGTGAAGATCCACCAGCACCGTCCGAAGCTCAACCTCAACCAGGGCAAGAGCATCCCTTCGAACCTCCTCCATCTGCTTTCTGCCAGGAACTCCACCTGGCGGATATCAAACTTGCGCCAATGTGACGTCATTTCTCCAGAATTGTCACTTAGGTCAAAGGCTCCGTGATGAAAGCTGCAACGTCAGTGTGTGTGTTGTTTTGCTGAATTGTAAGTAGTAGAGTAACCTAGTATACTAACCTCTATGAATATTCCTACTACTAATAATAGTCCTCATAAAGATAAGGAAAAAATCAATATTCAACCCAGCACTACATAGCAGCAAACAGCAAACGGCACCTAATAGACTTTTGCTGTGAGGTTTGCTGTTTGCTGCTATTAATGTAGCATACTAAAGAGAGCTAATATATATTATTAGACAATGGCTATTTGTGGCTGATAAGGTGGATTGTAATTGTGTACTTTTAATTAAGACTTCATTAATTTTACATATTTGAATATGAATGAATATGAACAATGACACAATACTTTCATTTTAGTTCACTGTACTTACATACATAGCTTTGAAACTAGTATTGATTATTATGCAACACACAGCAATATATTTCACTGAAAATTGATCAATTCTGTAAATTCATTCTGCGGTTTTCTCTTCAAATTCTTAAAAGTTCTTAATTATAAAGTATACATCATTTCAGTATATATCTTAATTCCCATAAGTCAATGTCGTTCTGGCGACGCAGTGTCCTTTGAACACTTGATCTAACTGTTTAACTAATCTTTGGTATTAACCTTTATAGTATTACATGATCATGTAAAAAACAGCACACGATAGAGCTACATGTATAGCCCCCACCAGGGTCAACAACCTCAGGAACAATTATACATGTACATGTACATACATGTAGTTATATTGTACAACGGGAACAGTAAAACTGAGGAATACAATCACATTTGTTTCGTGCTATTGCTTTTTGTGATTTTAGACATGTAACAACATGCAAAATATTTTGTGGGTCTTGTATACCTCCGTCTGAATTTTTTAAAAATACTTTAGTGGATTTTTCTTTATGGCAGGCATGGCAGGCATCATAGCTTATACACATGTACTTTCTCAGCTTTTTGCAGGTAAAATCCATTGTTGTACATGTACTTTTAACTGTGGCATTATATTTCAGGTGTAGAAGTTTATGTGGCAGCATTAGCAGACTCCCCTGACATGAGTGAAGTTAACAGTATTGCCAGCGACCCTGATAGCACACATATAGTAACAGCGAACACTGAAGCAGGCATTCTCACTGCTGCGTCTGATTTACTTGACAGACTTTGCGCCTAATAGAATATTTTTAACGTTAGATAAAAGCATATTTTGGCATATAATACTGATAGTGTTTCCTATTTCAAAAAATAGTTTAATGTTCTCTACAATAACAAAAAAAAATATTTTAATACATTGTTTTTTACCATGTAGTGTATACTATTGTAAGTGAAAAGCTGGGCTTTTCAAGAGTTTGTATATTGTGTAGATAAGTTATTTTTGTATCATGCTTTAATTAAGCAAAATCCATGATTTTTAGTGTTATCACGATTTATAGAGTACTTGCCATTCGTACTGCTCAATAATACATATAATGTTTTCCATGTCAGCTTTCAGTCATATGAACTTAATTTCTAAGTATTCATTTGAAAATACGATGAAATACAAGGAAATTAACGCTAACTAAGTAAACTATAAATCTTCATTTAGAATTAATCAGTTTTAGATTTTGTTAAAGCACATGCATTATTTTTTCGTAGTCATACATACAATGTATACTTTGTATTAAATGTTAATGGTGCCTATTTATGGTATATATATATTTGAAGAGAAACTTAACAGTATATTAAATTGAAGATTTTTATACATTCTTTCGAAATCTAAAAATTAACACAACTACAAAATATCTTAAGTACTTTGAAAACTTGAAAACAGGTAATTAATGAAATTTTTAGTATTCACAGTTATCATATTTGAAAATATGTTGGTTACTGTAGTGACCTTGGAATAATTTAAAAAAATTGATATATATTTACTTTTGATATATTAAATGTATACATTATGATGTGATGTTTTAAAATAAATATTGAATATAAAAATAAAATGATTATTGAACATTTTCTGGGTTTATTTTTTTTCTTGCATGGTACAGATGCTTTAAAATTAAGAGGGAAGTGGGAAATTTTCTTTAGAATTAAGTGGGAGATGGGAAATCGCCAAAATGATTTTAATGGGAGAAGTGGGTGCTCGCACGATATTCTTGTAATCTTCAAACAGTATGATAGTACTGCTGTAGACCCCAGATCTCAAAGAGGTAACCCAAACCGAAATAAACACATTTGTCATCCATTATAAAATCATGCAGTGGTATGTCTGGGACATGAAAATAGCGGAGGACATTGCAGGAAATGCTGGCAAGCTTAAAAAATTGCGTTTTTGTGCCGGAACACCTCTTGAATTTATTCAAGGTACACAGTAACACACATCAACCCATAAGTACTGTACAAGTGGTAAAAATATTTAATATTTGGTATTAATTTACTGATAACAAAGTATATCACAACTTCAAGCAGTTTTTATTGATTGATGAAACGGATGAAATATGGCCAAATTTGACTTCGGTTAAGAATTTTTGGCATGATATAAATGTCACTCAGAAAAAATTGGATGATGATATTGGTTTCCAACCAACTTCACAAATTGCAAAACATCTCCTTTGGACATTCAATACAATAAACGCGTTAGAGTACTTTAAATCCTGTAGAGAGTAATTTAAGCTTCCCCTACCCCTAAATTGTCCCAAAATCGTAAAAATCACATTATGTTCAATAATGATGGAATTGATGCCATAATCTTATTTCAATGTCAAATTTTCAAAAGCCCAATTGATTGCATACCAATACCATCCAATTATTATTCATTTTATTTGCTAGTTTTCTTTTTTTTGTGATATAACTGATGAAATATGGTCAAAGTTGCCTTGGGCTTTGAATTTTTTGTGGCATGTAAATGTCACTCAGAAAGATTTGGATGATGATATAATTGGTTTCAAACCAACTTTAAAAACTGCACATACATTCCCTTCAGACAATTAGCACATGAAAAGTGTTTCAGAGTCCTTTTAGTCCTGTAGAGAGTAATGTAAGCTTCCCCTACACCTAAATTGTCTCAAAATCGTGAAAATCACATTATGTTCAATAATGATGGAATTAATACCATAATCTTGTTCCAATGTCAACAATTCTTAAACTCAATTGATTGCACACTAATACCATTCAATTCTTTTTTATTTGATTTTTGTGATGGAACTGATGAAGTATTGTTACTACAGGCTGCACATGAAAAAATGATTTTGCAATGATTCGGAGCTTGAATGGTGTGCCCAATGGAGATTTGGTTGCAGTGGAAGCAAGGTATCACAGGAAAAAATCTTATTTTATATCATATAACAGTCAGAGTGCAGCTGAAAGAAAAAAGGTCGTTCAGCTGCCGGTAAGCGGACATGATGCAGCACTATCTAAACTTATGGATGACTTCAAAACTAAGATCGAGGTTTTTGGCCTTGAACTCGCGCGCGCCTCTTCAAGGCCGAGCCTTGACCCGATTAACCTCGCCAAGGACGGACTCAAGGTGAAGGACGGAGCCAGAGGGAGCCAAAAGGGGGGCACGCGAATTTGCTGATATTACTACTCCCTTGCTGTAAATGCAAACAGACACTAATGAATAACATTATTCATTGCTGGTAGTGAGGGCTGTTATAGATGGACTTTTACGGATGCTCTCTGAGCACCTTGACCTTATTTCACTATATAAACTACATTAGTAACATAGCTCACAATTTTATATCACCGAATAAAACCAGTACTTAGTAATAAACCGTGTTGAAAATGTACAGGCGGCAAGAAAGTGCTGTCATAGTGCTGCTCTCTGAGCACTTTGACCTTTTTTCCTTATATCTATTCTAAAAACCACAACATCACATAACATTGTTCATTGCTTGTGCATGTTTGTTATGTTCCCATTCGTAATAATAAACACAGTACTTAGATAATAAACATGTTCAAAAATGTAGAAGAGGCAAAAAAGAGCTGTCATAGTGCTCTCTGAGCACTTTGGCATAATTTCAATATGATAACATCACATATGTTCCTCTTTGGAATAATAAACACAGTACTTAGATAATAAACCATGTTCAAAATGTAAAAGAGGCAAAAAAGAAGTCATAGTGCTCTCTGAGCACTTGAACATTATTTCAATATGATAACATCACATATGTTCCTATTTGTAATAATGAAACACGACGAAAAATGAAGCAGACGGCATGTCCCGTCGTTGCTGTTTGTGAGGCAACATGTGTGGAATTTTGCTAGGGGTAAACAGTCTCGTGACTCGGAGTCTTTTCCCAGTGTTTATCTAAATCTAGTCTTCGTTCAAATACATGAACGTCAGGCGCATTTACAACCCTCATAAGTACGGGATATGGAATGACCTGCCTGATCTGTGGGGAATTTTAATCAATTCACTAATCTCTTACAATCTTGGAATGGGAAAATATGTAAATGTAATGTATGCTCTAACTAAATGTGATACGTTGTCAGGTGCTTTATGCTCTAATTAAATGTGATAATTGTGATCTATGTCAGGTGCTCTATGCTCCAATGAAATGTGATATATTGTCAGGTATGCAATTTTATAGAAATGTCTTAATGTGTTGTGTATGTGTATTATGTGCATGTGTGACTGTGTATGAATGAGTAGATCAAAAGCTCCTTAGAGCTTGTGTTTGTTGTTGTACTCTATATCGACTTTAAATAAACTTTATCTTATCTTATCTTATCTTATCTTATCTTATCTTATCTTATCTTATCTTATCTTATCTTATAGGTAGACGGTTCCATATATTTGCACACTGCTGCACAACTGAGAACTTCCTGATATTGAATACAATTGTATGTGTTTTTTGAAGATTTTGTAATGCTGATTTACTTTCAGTAAAAGATCTTTTTTGTACATTAGAAAACATTCTCGTGAAGATACTGTGAAAAAACATACAACACTACAAATATTCCTCCCCCCCCATCCCCCCTCCCTTAATCAAATGGTAACAGGTATTTACTTGTACGTATTTAAACTGGTACGTCGAGCGTTTTACGTATGACTAATTATACTAGAAAAGAACCACGACCAAAATAGTTCGTCTACAAATAGATTTGTTGATTTCTAAAAAGAAATAAACCCTTACAAAATGCTTAGATCTACCCTTTTCTGACTATTACGATTTCACCAGTTCAGTACAAGCATGTACAGGTAGAGCTTGTATGACTAATTATATTAGATCGTCTGTGATTTACTGTCTGACCTGTCTGACGTGATTCTGGGAAAGCGCACCTGCAGTCTTCCTCCGCTGATACAGCATTTTAAGTACAACATCATGAATTTGATCTTACAACTTCTTCTTTTTTATAATATCATGGCAACATATGATGCAATTCGTGTGAAGTGAACATTTTCCAAGTCTGTGGCTTTCATAAATCAAGGTATGTAGATTTTACTTCGATCTTCGCACATATAATTAAATGTATGAGTATGATATGTAGATAGCAGCCATGGCATTGTACTAATTACTAAACTAGACGCACTGTACCACTGACCTATCTGTGACTGTGTCTGACAGTGTGAGTGATTCTTCCTCGGGTTGGGGCTTCGGGGAGGGGGTGCTTCCTAGCTATGACAGGTAGTACGGGTGTGCCACTTCTATAGGAAATCGTAGGAATCTCCGCGGTTCTCCCTACAGACTGAGTGAGTCTGAGAGAGACAGCATATTTCACCATCGTCAGGTCATCATTGGAATATTGTGGGGCTATTTGGGACCCATCAGTTAAGGAGGAAATTGATTCCCTAGAGGTTGTGCAGAGGCGAGCAGCACGTTGGGCTCGTGGAGCCCGCGGTATCATATCAGTCACTCACAGGCCTTTTGCGTGACCTTGGCTGGCAAAGTCTAGCAGACCGGCGGCAAAATCAGCGTCTTATAAACTTTTGCATGGAGACCTGGATTTGCCACCCGAGAGGGTTGGCATTAATTACATCAAGGTAGAGCCACTCGGGGCTCTCACCAGTGGAAGATAGTAAGACCTTCAGCCGGCGATAGGCAATCTCTACTGTGGAAATCAACAATACTTAGAACAATCCCAGAGTGGAACAGTCTAAACCCAAAACCGGGAACTGTCAATGGCGACTCTATTACCACTTTCAAGAGTCGGCTATCTGCCAACCCTTAGGCAGAACGTATCCTCTCTCCATTCACACGTTGCCTCATTAGAGAAAGCCAGTCTCTTATCTGAGACTGGCTAATTTGTGAATTATTTATCCAGATCCAGATCCAGATTCAGATCCAATATATATTGATGAGTCTAAATTGCGTTATGTTAGTATTGCTAGACTAGGAGCAGGGATAATTCTGGTTGAAAATATCAGAGGTTGAAATACAGTGTGTGCCAAAAATGGCACACTTGCAGGGAAATTAGTTTATTTTTCACGGTCAGTGAATTGTCAGGGAAATTTGAAAAATGTTCAGTGAAGAATCTAATTTCAAAATGTCAGGGGAAAATTAGGGAAAAAATAAATTTCAAAGGAAAAATCTGTGGCCATGGCAGATTTCCTATTCAGCTTCTTAGTTATGACAGGTAGTATATACGGGTGTGCCATTTCTATCCGTTACCGTTTTAGACATCCAAGGTATATTGATGAGTCTAAATTGTGTTATTATGTTAGTATTGCTGGACTGGGAGCAGGGATAATTCTGTTTGAAATCTCAGAGGCTGAAATACAGTGTGTGCCATTTGGCACACTTGCAGGCAAATTAGTTTTTTTCTAAGGTCAGTGAATTGTCAGGGAAATTTGAAAATTGGTCAGTGTAGAATCTAATTTCAAAAGGCCAGAGAAAAGTCAGAGAAAAATTAAATTTCAGAGGAAAAATCTGCTGTCATGGCAGATTTCAGGCAGTATAAGACTGAATAATTACTAATTCAAATGGTTAATCATTCTCAATCAGCTGAGCAAAAACTTCAGCAAGCTGTAACAGAATCTGCTTTAGTGTAACAAGTGTGCTTGAGTGTAACATAAAGGAGGCAGCAACTTGTGATATTGTACTGCAACAATATAAGAAATACAGATAAAGTCTTTCATACAAGAATTATGATTGTAACACATATGATCCTGCAGTGATAGTGCATGGGACGGAGCAAAATAAAGGCTCACTCAATTCGGGAAAGAACATCATATACCATTGGAATGCTTGAAATCTCAGCTTTCCAATGATGGCATTGCATAACGAGGTGTCTGCTCTGCTGTGTAGGCGCGATCTGCAAAAGTTGAAAGTTTCAATGAAAGGTTGATTCAATCGTAGACTTCTCCTCCATTGAGGTACTGAGAACAACGCGTCTGTTCTATTTGGTGTTTATTCAGCAACTGCTGTGCTCTGCGCTCCCTGCCTTCCTCGTAGGCGTTGGAAGGACTTACGTTCCGCTCGCTTACTCAGTGCGCGGCAACCTATGAGTCTCATGGAGGCTCGTGGGTAACTGCCGCAGTTACAAAAATGTGTTTGGAAAAACACCACTTGGAATTCGTTTGGGGCGAATTCTGTGTCATTCAACAGAGCATGATTTTTCTTGAGTGTGTAAAGGGCGGATAAAGGATAAATGATGTGTTTTTTGACAATACGTGTATCTAATAATGTTTTATATCAAATTAAATGATATGTTATTTCTGATGTAACTGTCAATCATTTTTATGTTACAAAACCGAATTTTATTAATAATTTGACTTTAAAGTAAAAACCATTCATGCCACCTTGATTTTCTATGATTTTGATTATGTTCTAAAAAATAGACTCTATGACGTCATGAAAGGGAGACTTTGGGAAAGTCCCTACAGCATCATGTACAAACTCTTAGAATCCCTTGCAATAAATTCAGCCTCTATTCTCAGCCCACACCCCTGATAAAAATATTTTATTACTACACATTTAATCTACATAAATATGCGTTTCCAACCATATTAATTATAGAAATTTAGTAGCATGTTTTATTGCTAAACTTTGAGGGTCAAAAACGGGCATTCTATGCTTAATCTAGGCCTATCTTGCCGAAGACAGTATCATTTATATTATGGAACCAAGAAACTACACACTGTCTTGGAGTAGCTTATAGGCCGGAGCTAGGTCTCAGACACAATATAGATATTATGTGTAAATCAATCAATAAAATAGATGCTGACAATGTTATCCTTCTTGGGGATTTCAATTTTCCTCAGATAGATTGGGAAACTGGATCTACTAACTGTGACATCTCACAAATATTTTTAGACACATTGGAGGATAACATGCTGACTCAAGTTGTTAGTAAACCTACACGAGGCAATAATATATTGGACTTAGTATTGACTGGCAATACAAACATTATTGACAAAGTCGGAGTGTGTGGAAATTTCAGCACTAGTGATCACAGGGTAGTACTAGTGGATCTGAAACTTGTAGTGCCAAGAATAAACTATGCCCCTAGGAAAGTGTGTTTATACTCCAAGGGTTCATATGATGAATTTTCTGCTGAAGTGGCCAGTGCTGACTGGGAGGATCTATTTAGCAGGAGAACTCTGGATACTAAATGGTCAATTTTTAAAGATAAGTATGCTTACTTGGTGGATAAGTATATCCCGCACAAAATGGTGAAACCTGGTCAGAGGCACAAGCCACCCTGGACACGTTACAAGTCTGTAAATCTAGCTAAACAGAAGCGCAGGAAAGCATGGATTAAATCCTGAGACTACTTTAAATGTTCATGACCAGCTATATCATCAGGCATCTAAAAACTACAAAGAGACAATTGAAAATGCAAAGGAACATTATGAAAACTCTATGGTCAACAAGATTAAGGACAACCCTAAGCTCTTTTTCAATTATACACGGCATTTTACGAGATCATCTTCTACAGTAGATACTCTTGAAAGTGATGGCATTAAAATTACAGAAGACACACAGAAGGCAGAACTGTTAAATACCTTCTTTGCCAGTGTGATGACTGAGGAACCACCCCTGATTGGTTCAATCCCACAATCCAAGTGTGAGTGTAACTCAGAGATACATGACACGGAGATCACTCCTGAGGATGTGAGGAAGAAGTTAGCCTCTTTACGTAAGAACAAAGCCAGTGGCCCTGATAACATACATGTAAATGTGTTGAGAGAAGTGCTAGATTTTGATGTTCCCTTGGCCCACATATTTAACCACTCTCTGAAAACAGGATCCACACCCCAGGACTGGCGTGACGCAAATATAACACCATTGTTCAAGAAGGGATCTAGGCTCAGTACAAACAATTACAGACCAGTGTCTCTCACCAGTCAGATAGCAAAGCTCATGGAGCGTTTAGTGTTGGATTCTCTCTTGGCACATATTAAACAAAATGACCTGATACATTGTGACCAGCATGGCTTTCAAGAAAAGTGTTCATGTGTTACCCAGCTTATTGAATGTCTTTCAGATTGGATAAATAACTATGAAACCCAGAAGGGAACTGACATAATCTATTTAGATTTTAGCAAAGCCTTTGACTCTGTACCCCATGAGAGGCTTCTAACCAAACTGCATAATATGGGCATCAAAGGAAAATTTCACCAGTGGATCAAATCCTTCCTATCTGGACGTAGACAGAGAGTTATACTCAGAAATGGCGCATCAACCTGGAGGTCAGTTATTAGTGGAGTCCCACAGGGCTCAATTCTTGGACCTGTGCTCTTTTTATTATACATGACCGACATGCCAGAGTTGGTCGCAAATACAGCAAAAATGTTTGCTGATGACACCAAACTGTATGCTCCAATCCAGAAAAGGGAGGATTGTGTTTCCCTGCAGAAAGACTTGACTGCTTTATCTCTCTGGTCAAGAAACTGGTTATTACGTTTCAACGCGGACAAATGTGTAGTGTTGAGAATTCACTCAACAAGTCAGTACATGTATTCACTGAATGGTACTTACCTGAAAGAGGAAAATGAACAGATAGATCTTGGAGTGATAATTTCAAATGACTTGAAACCTGGCAAACATGTTAATCACATTGTAAATAAGGCTAACCAGCGGATTGGCATGTTTCGTAGGTGTTTTAGTGGTTTTAATAAGGAGAAAATTACCATTTTATATACATCTTTAGTCAGACCCATATTGGAACATGCTTCCCCAGCTTGGAGTCCATGGCTAAAGAAAGATAGTACTAGACTAGAAAGAGTTCAACATAGGTGTCTGAAACTGTGCCAAGAACCCATTCATATGGAATCGTTGCAAGTACGTAGGGAGGGAATGGATATGATTGATACATATAAATATCTCAATGGGTTATACAAGACTGATCACAGCCAGCTTTTTGAGAGACCTTTAAGGAAGCTCAGGGGTCACTCACAGAAACTAAGAAAACAGAGAGTTAGAACTGATATAGCAAAGTATTTCTTTAAACATAGAGTGGTAGATCCCTGGAATGACCTTGATGAAAGCACTGTCTCAGCACCGAAAATAAATATATTCAAGAAGAGATTGAGATTCCTGCCAGTTGGCGAAGAGGAATAATTCAACCAAGTAACCAAGTAACCAAGTAAATGTGGACTATAGTCTAGATCTATATTATATAGTCTAGCGCTGTCGGATCATTGGTTAGAGTAAAAGTGTCATTGGAATCTGCTCATAAATCATCCCAATACCCCTGCTAGAGTGCATCGTGAAATTTCACAGGTGAAATGAGGCCGTGGGAGTTGTCGAGTACAATGCATGTGATTGATCCTCAAAATAAACTATTCAGTTTTAACAATTACCTAGAGTTATATATATGAGTGGAATCGCATATTACTGTAGATTATTTCCATGAAAGTTATATACCAATACGACAACTTATGACAGAGATATCATCCAATAATGGCAATATCTGTAGATCTATGGGTTTTTTGGCAACTGCTACTTAGAACATGCTGTCAAATTCCTCTTTGTTGCGTCGTGTAGACAAAGCGCACCTTCAATAGACTTTCCCTGTCCAATCTATATCACATCCGCTTAACAGTGGTGGATTTTTATAAATGCTTTCATTTCAACATAATCCATAAAATATGACATTTCCCCAACAAATTTCTTCTCATACGTACTTTCCATTGTACACAAACAGAGTACTGTCCCGTTCATGACGTCACGTTTGGTGATTCCCTTGTTAGGTATCAATAGCAAATTTTACAACTACACGATTGATTACGGGCATCCTTTATCCGCCCTTTTAAGAAGGTCAGATTGTCCCCTTTACAGTCAGTGATGCATATAGAATATTTCTAACTCTTATTAAGTTAATATAGGTAAATCGTTAATTTTACAAATGTGTCTGACAGCCACTCATCATTTCAAAAACAATGAAAAATACTCTCTAATTTTTTACCTTACGTTTAATCCCAGACACAGAGATCTTCCATTTGGGCAATGTATTATACACCAGATAAATGCTTATCCTCTAAGCTCTGCAACGGTGCCTAATATATATTTATGTGTACCAATCTGAAGATTTTACAGACTCATCAATGGATCTCTTTCAACCACTCAAATTCTAAGCGAATTTTGGCCTAAACCTCATTGTATAGAACTGAAACTTTATAACTGGGCTAGCGCTAGACCCATCTCAAATGTAGCCAATTGGCTAAAAGACGACATTATTTTAGCCAATTGATTTTTTTAGCTAATTGGCTAAAGAACTAAATTATTCTTTAGCCAATTGAATTTCTATTTAGCCAAGCAAAAACCTATGTAAATTAATTAACGTGGTAATGATAACACAAACATCATTAATTTTATAGCTACTTTGACAATATTTCTACTTTAAATATCTTAATGACATCTGATCAAATTGTGTTTAATTTTCCAACGCTCTGGCGAGAACGATGAAGGTTATAGAACTTTCAAAACTCGAGGAAAAGACCCTGCTGATGACTGGTTTGCATCAACCAATGAAGTACAGTGGCCAATAATGGATACAAACTTTTGATAACATATACACTATATTTTCTTAATTTTAAAGCATTTTTTTCTGAGGGTGGCCCGGTGGGATGGCTGCATTTAATATTAAAAACGAACCTAGTCTACCAGCCTTAATTCTTTATTATTAATTAATACCAACGAACGTTTAATCCATGGATTTTGCAATAACAGAGATCGTTCTAAAATCCTAAAAATGTGTGCCCGCCGGTTGCTAGATGTGAAACTATATACCAATGCATCGCGGAATCTCGTTTTATTTACTCACAATGAAAGTGTCGATATGGCAGTCAATGGCAGGATACTTTCACGTTACAAATGAAAGTATGGGCGCCGCCATCTTTGTCAATGCGCGAAACGTTGTTCCAAATGTTGTCAACTAGAACGATGGCGAATGGCGTTCTGACATTTTAGTCTCGATTTAGCAAACGTTTTTATGAATTTTTCTTGAATAAAAATGATTCGCCACATTGGCGAAAGAGTAAGCAAAATCTGTTGAATCCACCCCAATAAAATTAGCTCAATCAAATTCTCAATTGACCGGGGCTTAAGCTAGGTAAGTCTCATGCTCGGATTCTCCTACATTTGTTACGTCATTTATGTCCATTACGAACATGTGTATATCCTGCATGCGTAAACAAGTCTATGAAGCGGAAACAGCCAACAGAACAGTTTAAGTGTTTGAAGCAACAACAAGTAGGAACCAGCAACACTATTATTGATCTCACATCATATTAAGGTGAATATGGCCTGGTGCACTCCTGTCTATGGGTGTGTTACTCTTGGGAGGACACAACTCGGCTTGTGCTGTGTTCTGAAAGCCATCACCACTAGCACCAGTGCGAGTTCCACCTGGGAGCCATCAATCTGGTGCCTGGAGGACTCAGTGGATGAGACCTTATAGTCTCTGTACATACAAATAACGAGGATAAAGCATTGAGAGTGTCTCAACCCTGAACGTTGGCTGACTTATCTCTACTCTAACTGATGATCTTGTGATCACTACAGGGTGAGAGACAAGACGTTCGTGAAATGCAAACCGTCAACAGACAGGAAACATTGGATTATGAACCAGTGAGCCACGGAGTTGTCGATTTGTTGGATTCAAACAGGCAAACCAGTGTACAACAAGGCCACCGTACTCGTATAAAAGTGAGCTCGGACAGGTCCTCGCCAGTCCCACCTAGCCTGAGTGCTATGACTCCATCATCATCCCCTCAAGGCAGACGTACTACCCTTAGGGATCGCCCTATCCAGGTTACACCGAGCTCGGTAGATTTTGACTGGACCCACAAAACCTTGCCATGGACAAACGTTTTAATGGACCACTCAGAAAGTAGTAAATTGGGATTAACACCCTTGCAAGTGCTGGAGTAACGCCCTGGGCTACCTCTGGCTAACTTGCTGGATCGCCATGAACCGATTACTATTTCTAGTATTAATGAGCAGATGACCTAAGAGTAACCTGACATACATCGAGCTACTCTTGTGGACCTTCAGATTGGTACACATAAACACATGTTAGGCATCGTTGCAGAGCTTAGAGAATAAGCATTTGTCTGGTATATAATACATTGCCAAATTGGAAGATCTATGTGTCTGGGATTAAATGTAAACTAAAAATTAGAGAATATTTTTTCATTGTTTTTGAAATGATGAGTGCCTGTAAGACACATTTGTATAATTAACGGTTTCCCTTATATAATAAAAGTTAGAAATATTCTATATGGATCACTGTGAAGAGGACAATCCATCATTTTAAATGGTATATTACATATTGCATATATCATCAAACACATCTTGTATATGGGGTTCCAAACACTCAAGAAAAAATCATGCTCTGTTGAATGACGCAGAATTCACCCCGAACGAATTCAAAGTGGTGTTTTTCAAACACATTTTTGTAGCAAAAAGCTACTTGTTACGCAATGCCATCATACATGGTTGGAAAGCTGAGATTGTAAGCTTTCCAATGGTATGTGATGTTCTTTCCCGAATTGAGTGAGCCTATATCATGAAAATCCAGGCCTCGTCCCATGCACTATAATGGTCTGTGATAGTCTACTAGTCTAGGTGTGCAATCTTTTTATAGCTATATATACTATTTCTTGATTATTATAAAAAAATTGAATTTCCCTGAAGAGGACGCTCATGTGTCCAAACGGAACAATCTTTTAATAGAATAAAAACAAAATTATTCTTCAAAGTCTATTTTAAATTTTAAATTTCCAAATTAAGTCTCCAACACAGAAAAAGTCATAACAACCAACAATGAGACCATTTGTGATGTCCGAAATGAAACAGTGAAAAAAGTCATTTAGACAACAAAACATAGCATATACTAGTACAAGACCATACACACATGTATAGTCACCAAATAAATGACACAACAGTTCTTTCAATATAACTATGATTTAGGTCTCCGTTCTAGGAGTATTTACAAGTTGTCTTAAGATCAAACTTAGAATCTATCCATTTTAAATTTCCAAATAAAGACTACAATCACAGAAAAAAGGCGTAATAACCAAAAATGAAGATTTTATTCTGTAATACATTAAAGCTAATGTATGAGATATGTTAGTCTTTTAAGTTTCCTCTATTATTACAAAAAACACTCGTGTAAACCACATATCAAGTGCAAAGAAGAAGAACTTAAAATTTGTTGAGTAAGGTTCATAGCATATTGGAAACTATGTATCATTTTGAGTTCTTTCTTTATAAAATATGCCTAAATTCCAAAAGTAAAACCATATAATTACTAAATGTATCTAAAAATTATTTATTTAACTGTTTTTGACTGTTGTCCTCGTCAGAATACAATAACAAGAAGAGCAAGTGCAATTGTGACAGCCTCTAGCTCTAATAGATATAAGGTCGTTTACTAAACCCTAGGAATCCCACTGATATTAAGTATACAGCCTCAAACATTCTGGGCCTGTTATAGCTTTTAAAACCAGAGCATTTAGCAGCAGCATCTGCAGAAACAGCAGCATGCATGGGTGATTTACCAGGTAAGGATTAGCCAAGACATTAAGCATGTGATCTTGATCAAAGCTTCTCCATTACAAATGATCAGTATAACATGCTTAAATGGGAAAATACCCATATACAGCAGCTATGCAGCTGCTCAGAAAATATATTGCTGTTCTAAAAATATAAGCCATGTGCTTTTAGATAATGACGTCACTTTCGCAAGACTCTTTGCAAGATTCACGTCATAGAGAAACTTTTAGAATAGGCCTTCATGTTAGATCATTAAAGGCCTTATGATTGGCTAGAGATATATATAGATTTTGTTAAATTTCTAAATATTCTTATTGTTTAACTTTTAGTGATGTAAATGTATAATACATTAAACCGACGTATAAGGTTGTTTTATTTCCTTTAGTAAGTATGCAATAAAATGAACTAAAGGATAGCTGTAGGGCAGGTGGAGGTGTAAATTTAAGGTATTAAGGTCAGTGAAAATTCAAAATCTGTCAGTGAAAAGAATTTTAGGTCATCCTTCTTGTGGCAACCCTGATTATTTTTTCCTTCTTTTGCACATACTCTATGCACAAATATACACATTTATAACTTAATTTGGCTGTGTATTATTTGAAAAGTGCTGGTAAATGCAATGAAATACCTTTTTATTCATCAGGAAAAGTTGTTCAGGTAATAACAATATTTTGCCACTTTCATATTTTTTAACACAATGCAAACAGTCTTGGAACACACCCAGTCAAGATTTTTTCATTGGGAAGGGTTATTTTTCAGGGTTTTTTGTTCAATAGATGACTATATGTGTATTGTTTCAGTTACTTTATTATTGTACTTTAAATAGGTGTGGAAGACTTGATCTTTTTTATCATACAAAAACACCACGCCATGCATAGTTTTCAATTTTTTACATCCCCTCCCCCCAACACATTACATTTTTATGAATTCAAATAGCAAAAAAAGTATGAAAGAATTATTCAATTGATTTTTCATTGACATTTTTAAGATGAGCTATTATTTCTTCATAAAATATATTTTTTAGTTGAAAGTGATAGAGCAGTTTTTTTCTAATCTGGGTTTCAAATATAATGGTCCCGATTTTCCCTATTATCTATATATAAAATTGACAATTTATTCTATTCTATTCTTCATATTCTAAAAGATAGAAGGAAAGATTCAATCAATAAACTAATAATT
>CM032660.1:114589-233623 GCA_019095985.1 Streblospio benedicti | reverse complement strand
ATCAATGTCTCAGTTTGACCTTAAAGGATTCATCAAAGGATACAGTTAGAGCAATATTTCAATTCATCATACACAAGATTACAAAAAAGCATCATCCTTTAAACCCTAAATTGAATCCATCAGATTCAAATTTATAAGAAAGAGCATTTTTACAATCAAATCAAACTTGGTTCAAACACAATGGGAATATTACTTACGGTACAATCATCAGAACACATACTTCAGTTCTGGGACATGGGAAACTATTCTCAGGTCTGCATATTTTAGTGGCATAAGATTACTGATGCATGAGACTCAGAATGTATTGATTATAACATGATGAGAAACTTAAAGTGGGTGCTGTGGCAGCTCAATCTCCAAGAGGAGCTGTGTCTCCTTACGCCCAATTGTTTACCATGACCAGGATATCACTGAAGTATGATCAGATGTAATGTACAAAGGGAGGTCTAGTTATATTGGTACATGTAGTCAACCAGGGTGGTCAAAGGTTAAAGGTGTTGTGAGTACTATTTGACCTAGTTTTCGGCCTGAAATAGGTCAATTTGGGAAACCCGCATTGTGACGTCACGAACGGGAAGGTGGATTTCGAATAGCGTGTAAACATAGCATATTTTTTATCAAGATTTACTTGTGTTTTTTTGCTGCCAATATGAGTGATTCAGAAAATAGTGTTGACAGTGGCGAGAGTACACGTTTTTCCTCTGACGAAGACACGGAGGAAGCAGTGGGACTAATGGTTGCAGGTAAATATGGATACTTAGTAACTTACTGTCATGCAGTAAGCCAAATCAGTCGGACCGTTGGTGCTGATCGATATAGTCTAATTTTGACTCATGTCCGACCATTGATTCATCATAGTCGGTCCTGATAACCCCGGACAAAATCTACACACCCATATTATATATCAAACACCATCTTTTATGCATATTTTCATACTTTCGTCCCCCAAAGACACACCAACGTCAACCTACCCAAAACAGGGAGAATTTATAATCATTTGCTAGCCTTTAGCAGAAAAACGATGTTGACGTGGGTAGGGACAAACCCTTTTGCGATAAAGCATTTATTGACCAGGTTACGTCTTTTAATGACCAGGTTACGTCTTTTAATGACCAGGCTACGCCTGACGCTCGACCCAGATATGATAAGTGGGTGAGTGCACGCACAAAAAAAGGTACAGATGCACAAAAAAGGTACAAAAGTAAATGCGTTGGTATATTTGCATTATGAATAGTTGATCTGCATAAAGCGGTTATGATGTAGATAAGAGGTTAGGTAATGCATCTCAAACATTTCAAGATGTATGATCAAGTCGTTTTAAAGTTATAGCTGTCTAAATTGCCCCATATTTCAGTGCATTTCTGTCGGTCTGATTGGGAAATACCCCGTTTCTTACGTCACATATCTGGTTTCCGTCAAAGATAACAAAATGATAACAAGAGCACATTGTGCCAAATTTTATTTATTAATCCGGTTTTACTCACAAAATACATTATCCAGGGTTCGCACACCCCGGGAAAACCCGGGAAAACCCGGGAATTTGATTTTCAGCAAATATGACCCGGGAATACCCCTGGAATTTGACCAAGTCCCGGGAAAGTCTTTGAAAACGCGTAAATTGAATAAAAAATTATAAAATCCCGTGTCATTTCCTGTGTTTGTGTAACGAACTCGATTTGCCAAAGTCATTTATATGCACCGCTTTCGTTTTCTACTGTAAGTTTACCTTTGTCAACGTAGTATTCTTGGCTCTAATCGCCGTGAAACACATTAGATTTAAGCTACCATGCAACCAGCCTCAATACCATGCGGTCCTTTATGAATCTGACATAACGCTGCGCGCTTGATAGAGGCTGCATATTGTTTTTGACCAATTAGCGATCACCGACCTAGTTTTCTGCACTCGGTAAAGCACTGTCATGGCGCTGGCCAGCTTGTTATATTTTTGTTCGAAAATCTTAATATTATTCATCTCCCGTGCCTCATCTACTTATATCTTATAATCCGGATGACAAGAAAGGCGATTGGCAAACTACTGATCAAGTGTGGACGTTGTAGAAGTAATATGTCGTCCGAAACGATTCACATTCCAATCGGACTTCGCAAAGATGATTGGCTGACATTATATATCGTGATGTTTGCAGGCGTTTATAGAGCAAAATATTGTAAGTCAACATGTATCATTAAAGGGATATGATTGTTCATGCTGTGTTTGGTTTGTAGCCGAAGTCAAATGTTGCTACGATTAGTATAAGCTGTGATACTACGCAGTTTAAAATCTGATGCCAGCCTGTCAAATTGCTCACGATGTTAGTTTAGATAATGTTTTTGACATAAAGATCAAGTGAAATGACCACCTAATGGTGAAAATCTGAAACTATATGCGATTTTATGCACGTACCCAAATTGACATGTTGAAATTCCTATTATTTTAGACTCAGCAATAATTCTTAAGAAACATGAAATACAGTCAAAACCGTCAACATCGAAGACGTATTTTTACGCGAAATAATTTCCCGGTCGTGGCACGGAGGGGGTTTTGCACATTAAACATCTGGAAGCAATAAGAGGGTTAAGAAAATATAGTGTATATGTGTTGACTAGGTGGATGTGTATGAAATTTTCATAGTTGTCACCGGATGGTCACCAAATCAAACACATTGACCGGATGTCATTAAGATATTCAATGTAGAAATATTTGCAAAGTATGCAGTCAGTGTCAACAAATATATTTTGCATACGCATAGTCTATGTAGAGATCCTCTTTGCATAGATTACTCTAAATTGCATCTGTGCAGGAAAGATTATAAGGTTTTTAAAGAATGAACACTTCTCTCATCTTGGGTTTCTTCATTCATGATATATACAAGAATTTTAAGATACTAACAGAAACCATTGGGACTTACATTTTGGAGAGACTTTCGCTCTTATTGCAAGAGCTTCTTCAGGCCAAATAAACATGACCAACTAAAGACTGTTCATTCGGCCTGAAGAAGCTCTTGCGATAAGAGCGAAAGTCTCGCCAAAATGTGAGTCCCAATGGTTTCTGTTAGTATCTTAAAATTCTTGTATATAAGGTTTTTATTCATATATAATCTTACCGAAGGTAAGTTACCACCTTCGGTAAGATTATATGAATAAAAACATTCAATTTTTTATTTCAAGTACATTGTGTAAGGTGTGCACTCCTCTTTATATTTTTATTTGAATTCAAGAATTACCACAATTAGATGATTATCGAAGATAACTACCCTGGAAAATTAGCTCAATCCCCTGGAAAAACGACACGTTTTATATCAAAATACCCCTGAAAAACCCTGGAAAAATAAGAAGTTGGGAGTGTGCTATAATTTATCTTAATATGTATATGACGTATGTATAGGTCAGAAATGATGAGTTGTTTATTCTGATACTAAAATATACAGAGAAATATTTTTTTTAAAGAAATAGACTGAATAGAGTATAGGACACCTTTAAGAACATGGTATCAATCCGGGCCGCGGCCCGACTCCTCTCCAGTATACACAAGTGGCCGAAAAAGGAACACTCCGAACTTATAATGATTAATGTGTTTATTTTGGGAGAAACACTTAAAAAAGACAAATCTTATGTATTATAGCCGCTAAATTGACCTTGAAGGATGTGTTCAAGGTCAAATTTAAGGTCATAAATGGGGTGATAGAAAAAAATGCAAAAATGTATGTGTTTGCCCAGAGTATAAAGATTAAAATGATGCATGTTGGCAACTTTTTTTGTTCAATGCACACGATCTCATTTTTGTGGCACAAGCATTCCACTCAGAGTGTGAAGATGACTATCATACAGACAGAATCTGTCGGTAGATCTAGCTAGACTAGTTTGGGTAAGAATAAAAGCATAAAATACTTAGTAATTTTATACCTTCAATACAAATATTATGTGATTTGGTATTTTCTTATATTTTTTATTGCCATTATGAGTATGACTAAACTGTAAAACATTAGGTTTTATTCAGATTTGTCAAGGTTCGGATTAAAAATTTTCTGTGGTGACAGGTTCAGTATCTGGAATAGTAATGTGTATTTTTATTGTTTGTAAACCATAGAAGTATACATACCACACACCCCTCCCATTATGTTGAGGCCCATGGGAAAACAAAGGGTTCAGTATTATGACATGGATTTCTGTCTCTTGTGTCTTTTAAAAATTATCATTTTTTTTCTTATAGCTCAACTGGAAGCATCATATAAAGTACACTGCACCAACAGAACAAAGAGAACAAAGCATCTGACAATAAAGACAGGCCCAGTTCATGAAATGTCGATGCTTGTCCTTCTGCTTTTGGGTCTTGGTGTCGATTTCGCCAATTCAAAATGTAGTGGCGAAAATCGATGTTACTCTGGAAAATGCAAAAATCAGGGTACTTGTAAATATTTTAAAGACGAATGCAGGTCTGAATGTGAATGCAAAGCTCCTTACACTGGCCAATTTTGTGAGTCAACATGGTGTAACCCTGAATTTTGTGATAAATATGGAGGAACTTGTTCGGATGACAACCTTCAGGGGCACTACCAGTGCTCCTGTCCTGCAGGCTATAGCGGCGTCAACTGTGATATTGATATAGATGAATGTGCCAGCTCACCCTGCAACCGGAAGAGGGGGAATGCCAATATTTGTATTAACAATCTTGATAATTTTGAGTGTATATGTGATTGGCCAAATACTGGTACAAATTGTGATGACAACGTAGCAATAGCAGGCGGGTCGAAGCTATGCACCTACGGAGGTAAGATTTTTTCCGCTCTTTTGGTGGTTATTTTTAAGAGATCTCTTAACTCTTGATTGTATTTCTGAACCAAAAATATCCCCAGGTATCAGTGATGGATCGTGGCCGCAATTGTGGGACTTTTTACCCATAGAAATGGTGTTTGTTGCATTACTATAACTGGGCCCCAACATCGATGTCTAATTGCGTCGCTTCAGCTCAGCTGTTGAAGCAAGCATTGTGTTTGGTTCATTTGAAACTAGCTAACTAACTAACCAACCAACCAACCAATCAACTAACTAACTAACTCTGTGTGCGTGCGTGCATGCGTGCGTGTGTGATAACTAAGTATAATCAAATAGGTGGTAACTCATGATATTTTTACTAAATTTTATCAATCATTGGTTGAACCTGTTATGCTATATTGTGTAGCGTTATGGGGAAGCAAAGGATACAATAAATTAAATGTTATACAGAATCGTGCATGGAAATACTTCCTAGGTGTGCTAAGAAGCACATCTAATGTTGCTTGCATGGGTGATATGGGGTGGTTATCAGTCGAAGCAAAACAACATTTAGAGATGGTTAGATTTTGGTGTAGGTTGAAAAGCATGAATAAAGACAGATTAACTTATAGAATACACATGTGGTCACTATCAATGTCTCGACGTAACATCAAAGCTATTGAATATAATGTCAAATCAATGTTAAAAGAGTGTCAGTTACTAGATAGTGCCTCATGCAATGAAGGTGTTTGTACAAAAGGAATACTGAGTGACTTTAGACATTACCTTAATGTAAGAGAAAGAAAAAAAATTAATGGTGTAACAATGTTTTGAATGATCATGGTAATGTTAATGGTAGCAAACTTCAGTTATACCGTTCCTATAAAAAAGAAATATTAGTAGAAACATATGTCACTACACGAATGCCTTTTGCACACAGAACAAAACCTTGCAATGTTACGATGTGGTTCACTTCCCATAATAGTTGAACTTGGCAGGCAACAAAGGTTCCATTGGGAGACAGGTTATGTACAGCCATTGCAATTGAAAAATAGCCATAGGGTGGTCCTATAAAAGGGATTTTATGGCAATGAAGATTACATAATTTGATATCTCTGTTGAAATATATTAGTGTCTGAATGTTTAAGCTTTCTGTTGAACACATCATCGTGATCTAAAGTTAAAGAGAAATGAACAGGTGAATTTCATGTCATATAGACTTTTTATGCCACATAAATAGGACTTGCTGACCCATTTGAATATATACATTTTTATTTATATGCAGCTTTTCATTTCTTCATAATTAATCAGTTCCCTATTACGGTTTCTTGAAATGTACCCACAGCCCAATGTTTTGTAAACAAACACAACATCCAGCCTTAATAACTATTTCCGACACGCGAATTTCGGCATGCGGTGCACGAGTGATAAAGGCTACAGTCCTGTTATTACTACGGAACCTCCCAATGTCAATCCACTCTTTTTTCTCTCTGTTTTAATTTATTTATAATTTTCTATCAAACGCGTGTTTATGATTGTAAAATTGGAAGTTATTAGGTGCAACATGTCAAGAAAATAGAAAAATAAAATTATTAAGTGAAATTGTCAGAGGAGGTGGTTGCTGTTCATGTCCCTTTAACAAAAACTATTTTAATCATAGCAAATACGACGATCATGAAAAAGTGGTAAATTTACAATAAAAAGGTTTGGCTATTTCTATATTTTTAGTGCTCTGATAGACTAAAATCCCTATAATAAAAGTGATGGTACACAAATTATAAGCGTAATCACATGATTTCCACTAATTTAGTGACTTTTGAATTGAAACCAACATTATCATTCATGGTGCAGTTTCATGTTTGGGGAACTTTTTGTCTTGCCACTATACCTTAAACATTTCAACGTGAAGGAGCAAGAGATTATGACAAGTAGATCAATGTTGGAGAAGGGTGGGCATAGGTAAAATTTTGGTAATCAACATCTATCATGCAGAAACATTTTCATAATTATGTAGTTCATGTTGTGCCACTTAAATTGAATATCAAATGCTCTATATATTTAGCTTACAGCACTAGGTCTCATTATCAATAGTGTATAGTTGCGTCGCTTCAGTAGCTGAAGCGAAAGCCTTGTGATCACTTTGTTTCTATGTATCTATGTATCTATGTATGTATGTCTCCGGACAAGCTAGAGCTTTTACCGTTCCACAGATTTCGTTCAAACTTTACACGACTATGAGGTATGAGGCGACACCGAAGTGATTCGATTTTGGGCGCTCTGCCAATTAAATTTTGTTTTCTAGAAGCGCTTTTATGACATTTTTAATGATATTCAATGCACTTAGTATGTTTACAACGTGCGTGTACGTCATACCCGTGTGCGTATAACGTATGACGTAAGTCTACTAGTAACGTTGAACGTAGTACTCAAACGGTCCCAATTAAACTACAATAAATCACAAAATTATTGCATCAAAAAATCATATTAACAAAGCTGTTTCATTTGTCCATATGCATCTTATTCAGCCAGCAAGAAAAAATCAATATTTCAACCAAGCACCAAAATTGATTATTGGATTTGAAACTGATATTGATTATCATCTTGTTATCCAGTACTATTGTATGGCAACACAAATAGCTTTATGCTGGATATATTGATTCTGATTCATTCTGATGTTTTCTCTTCAAATTCATACATCTCTTGATTGTAAAAGTATAATTTTTTCAATATATTATCTTAATTGTCCATAAGTCAACGTCGTTCTAGCGACGCAGTGTTCTTTGAACACTTTTGATCTAGTTTTCTTTTTCGGCTATGAACTACTGTATATATGTTTTAAATTTTAAAACAAGATTCAACAAGAATACAGCTGAAAAAAGAATGTTTACACTATTGATAAATTGAATATCAGCCAGATTCAATACATTCAATACAATAAGAGAAAAGACAGTCCCAAGGATTGAGCATGATGGGGGTGGAGAAGCAATGGAGGAGACATGAATGAAACTTTTTCACATGTTCCAAATCATTATAAATGCCCACATATTCATGTAAGCTTGCTGGAAACGGCTTCTTATATGTATAGACCGTTCACTCCATATGAATCTTTTTAATAATAAGCTATCATCTTGATTATGACAAGCGGTAACTTACCTTACTGTTACCAATAAAATTTCTATTTCAATGTATGTGTCTGTGTGTATGAGGGGGTGGGGGGTAGACCGTAAAATACAACCAATGTAAATTGTGACATGTTATAATTTACGCTCACGTAAGTTGTCACTACAAAATCCAAAATGGTCTTTTTGCCATACAATTTGACCACTGTAAATTATAATCATGCACAGGACATCCACATATCTTAGTCTCTGGAAGTGTGAAATGCGACTGACAACAATAAAATGAGCTTGAAGAGTAGATGCAGTTTAATGTATCGCATGTCAAGATGCGCAGAAAGGTGACCGAGAAAAAAGGGTTTCACGCGTTCACATCTTTGCTGTACCCGTCCATTCGGGGGCTCGGGACGAGGCCAACTTTGACTAAGCGTTGGTCAGACTAGGATGGTGGCAAAGAGACTGGTTAGGTGTTAAATCAAAGCTCTCTGTGTGCACAATAAGCCTGTGATGACGAGAAAAGGGTGACCGGTTAAGAGGCCATGTCAGTCATCATTTAATTGGTTTCAAGTTGTGTTGGTTACATTTATTTGCCTAATCATGACTGAATATTATAACAAAATCACAAAATAAAGTATCAAAAGTTTATTAATATTTGAACATATTGCGTTTAACTGTACTGAGGTTTAGATTAAATGATAATCAAATACTACTTAATAAGGAGTAGTCAAGGCAGAAATACTAGCAAAATAACAATATTATGGGATTTTACATTGACTTAACGTGATATTGTATTGAAAACCATTGGTACATTTTTACAGATGAGTAACTACATGTACTATCCAAAACGTATGCCAGTACGTACATATATTACATAAAACCTGTCTTACATATAACCTAAATATATGTATAAAAGAAAGATAGGAAGAAAAGATTTGTTAGAACTAACTAGATCATGCGGCATGCGTATTGGGGCTGTTGGGGTAAAAATGATTACCAAATAAAATTTGTTGCGGAAATAACAGTTTCCTGTTATCCCCCATCCCCAGGCCTTCTTTGTACTGAAAGAAAAACTAAACTATCCTAGCTGTATATACCTCTAAATAACCGAAGTCTATGTCAAATTGAGAGGAAGGTCATTCACATACTAAAAGAAAAAACCAAATACTATTCACATAACTACAAACCGAGCAAACTCCCTGTGAACTGAAGTGAAAGCCTAGACCAAGCACCGTAACACCAAAAACAAAAACGAACAACAACAATTTATCATGACATGAGGTGGTGCGGATGCTGGTGGTTTTAGAAAAGCTTGGATATATGTGTACTCGTTGATGTCTGAATCACAAGTGAAAAATTCCCACCAGCTGGTACCAACTGCTGAAATAAGTAGCGCTCCTCGTGCCGCAAGTTTTGGGAGATTGGTTACAGGGTTAAAGGACGGATAGAAGTGAGGGGTCTTAGGTTAGAGGTAAGCCTTGCCCTGTAAAATAAACTTATGTTTTGAAAAACAACATTTTATTTGCCTAATCATGACTGAATATTAACAAAATCACAAAATAAAGTATCAAAAGTTTATTAATATTTGAACATATGGCGTTTAACTGTACTGAAGTTTAGATTATATGATAATCAAATACTACTTAATAAGTAGTAGTCAAGGCAGAAATACTAGCAAAATAACAATATTATGGGATTTTACATTGACTTAACGTGATATTGTATTGAAAACCATTGGTACATTTTTACAGATGAGTAACTACATGTACTATCCAAAACGTATGCCAGTACATACATATATTACATAAAACCTGTCTTACATATAACCTAAATATATGGATAAAAGAAAGATAGGAAGAAAAGATTTGTTAGAACTAACTAGATCATGCAGCATGCGTATTGGGGTTGTTGGGGTAAAAATGATTACCAAATAAAATTTGTTGGGGAAATAACAGTTTCCTGTTATCCCCAAACTGTGGAGAAGGCACAGTTTCCCCAACAAACGCCCGCAACGAGAAGCTGTTACTTACAGTGAAAATAAATGAAAAATAATGATAAAACAACAGCTAAAACTACTCGATGACTCAGCTTCCACAGCACGCTGAAAAATCCATAATAAACCCAACACATTCTAATTGAGGTAAGACTCACTAACAAAACCAGACAACAAGCTGCACCTCTTGTCGGACAGAGATGCTGTCTAGGACAGCTCAGCGGTACTATAGCATATAATACGGCGGGGACCAAATAGGAAAATCCGGCTAGTGGCCCATGCTTAATCCAACCCCATGTCTGTAATATCCTCAATATAGAGCGTAGGAGGCTTAAACGGAAAAATTCGCAGCCTGTACTATATTTCCAACCCCACTACGCTTACAAAAGAGAACCAGAGCGGGTAATATCGGATTTCCGTCTAGCCGCCCATGCTGATACAACCCCGTTTCCGCTATGCTACCCGCAGGGAGCAGTATAAGCGGTGGGGACTAAATAGGGAAAAAACAAAACAGCGCCACCTTAGAACCAATCCCGTTCCATGTAAGAAAAAATGGCGGGGGATAAAAGGTATGTGGGCTGAACAACTTTCCCATTTCCACTTATACCACCAAGCTATGCAGAAAAACAACACCGGGCCCGACTACCCTAATAACGGAATTTCTGCATAATGCCATGCTCAAGTTAAAGAAGCAAAAAGCGTATTATAAACTACCCTTACTACCTCTGCACATCAGTAACCACAAAAAAGGAGGGGTGTTAGTACACAGAAACTAAAAATTAAAAGTGCATAGCGAAGCCTACCTAACAGTTAAACCGTGGCCACGCTCGGGTCACGAATTGACGCCTGAGACTGTGATATATAATATGGATGCTATATATATATATAGGTTTGTAACATTGACTACGCCATCTCCCCATAGCCGAAATTACATGATCGGGGTCACTTGTGGCGCTGAAACTCTTAGCAAACCTTTTCTACAAGAGTGGCTGTTAAACTCAATTGCACTGCAACCTACAGCCATTAAGGTTTCACGCTCTAACCGTAAAAAGAAATTCTAATTAAATGACATCCATCAGAAGTATGAAACAAAGGGGAGTCCACTTCTGTTACAAACAACAGGGTTTGGTACTTTGAAACTGCGGCAACAGAACACAATTGGTACCTGTAGCAAACAACTTAATGTAACATATTTATGTAACATCAAATACTGGAAGCCAAGAACAGCGCCACAATTTTTTTCTTCAAAGCATCATCGCTTGTACACAAACATCTACTTTACATGAAACCAGTTCACTGACACTAAGTCCTTCAAGAATGTCACGCAGGTGGCAGCTTGTAACATGATATCCGTGTAAACACAGCAAAATCCTCGTGGATGAAAACAACATTTTTACGGCAGCCAGACTTTTTTATAGAGCTCGGTCACATTATTCACGTTAATGTAAATTGTGACCGGTCAACAGGAGGGGGGGAGGGCAGTCTTTGGTTCCCGGTTATAGCCTTGACGATGAGAGGTCCTACTTCTTCAGAATCATCAGATCATACACGTATGGTTATTGTTGGCCATCATAATCTGGTCAGATCCCATGTGTGTCACTGTGTGTCAGTACTTTTGTCACCGGATGAGAGTTTAACCATATACCGGGTGCGTTAGAGACATAAATTACCATCATATCATGAGCAGTGTGTAGGCGCCACCCTCACAACACCATGAATTACAGGCCAGCTGACATCACTACTGAAAGTTCTTATTATAGACTGTCCTGATGTAGGACCTATATATGAATGTTATGCACATAATGTTCTATCTGATTTGATAGTGTATACCAGTTTAAGGTCCAATTGTAATTAAACCTATGCTGCCCCTTCTTCAAGTGTGGCTTATATTTATATTCCCAATATGAAAAGGCACACAATCATGCAAAGCATTTTCATAGTATGCATAGGATTATGGGTTTGATTCCATCTTGCTTGCTTAAGGTGTGCTCTAACTCAAGCTAAACTTTTTTGTAAAAATATTAAATGAGTTTTCATATTTGTTGATTACATTGGGTTTGAGATATTTTATTGTACATTTAATATGCTAGTGTGTTTGGAATGAGGTCTGGTATAGCCTAGACATATTTACAGCGGCCATTTATGGCTAATACATAAACATTGTTTTTTACAATTATGGACCCACTGCTTTTAATCATTAATAAAATTGTTATTTTGTTCTTGATATGATACTTTTTTGTTTCACACAAAGCCAAACATAGCAAACTTTGCAGATATAACTCCTCATTACTGTTGTTGGTGAGATTACAAGGATATTTGAGGATAAACATGATGCAAAGGGTGGCTATTTTTCAATTGCAATGGCTGTACATTATGCAATAATATATTAGATGAACTTCACTTGCTCCTTCAATGTCCTGTATATGATGATCTCAGACAAAATGTGATAGGTCTGGTAAACCCAGAGCTGTGTTTTAAAGATCAGTTTTGTTCATTGATGACCAATACAAATATACAGGCAAATTTAGGGAAATTAGTTTATAGTATTATGGAAAGGCGTTCAGGTCTACTAAATGTTTAATGGAAACTTGGTTTGATAGGATTTTATTTTTGTCACAGTCATATTGCTGTTGCTAGATGCAGTCTGTGGGAAATCATGTAAACTCGTTTTCTGCCCAGAACCTTTTAAGGGAGTCTCTTAGAGCCAATAATTTGGGTAGACATTCCAGATCCTGGCAATTAAGTAGAAATGTGGCGATTTGTAAAACGACTTCAAATATTCATGGGCACATTTGTGAATTCTTGTTATACATCACATTGGATGTGATATGAATGTAAAAAGCTTACCAATGTGCTGAAACTATGTATTTCACAATATAATATCATTTTTACATCATTTCCACAGCGAATATAATCACAGTGCGAAAGCGACCAACGTAACCTCCAAAATGACTCAGCAAAAATGGCGACGTCAACAGTGCACGATTCATGTTAGATGCTCGACTATTGTGCTTATTCTGTGCACTGATATCATGATATCACATGCTGCAGGTTTAGATTTTAGCGCATTGATTCTAGATAGCATGTAGTTTTAATGTATTATAACAAATGTATTATGACATATTTTGGTTGAAACCAACCACCTAAGTGACCACCGTAAATCACACAAATGATTACCGTAACTCACACACGTGGTGATTACCGTAACTTTGAAGATACGTAGGCATCCAAAACGTAATTAATGCTGATTTATATGCTTCAAATCAAAATGACAGTGTGACTTACATCTGTGTATTTTGTTTTATGCTAGGAGTCCACTAGAGCCGCGACTTTAGCTGAAAATGTGCGCAAAATTATATCCCTGTTATGTGGATGTCTCTTCTATTGTAATTTCATTATTTTTACATTAGTAGCACATATAATTTCCTTCCATGGTCATATCTACAATAAAAATTCTGAGTGTGACCTCTAATTTAACAGAATAGAAGCTAAGCTGCAGTAATCAATGATTTTTCTATGCAGAGTTTTGGTAGTCAGGCCCAAGAGTTACAGTAGTCACCACACAATTTTAAAATCCACTTTATACTATCATCAAGTAAACTTCAATGAAATTATGCAGCATGCAGATAACATGTGCAAAGTATCGTCTTTCTAACAAAAAATACAACGCGCATCTAAAAATGAAAAATCCGCTCCGCTATATGCATATCATTGACTACCGGCTGTAACTCTGGAGTTACGTAGATCGCTTTCGCATAGTGATAATGGAATGTACTGCAAAATTGTGATTTTTTGCTCTAAAAAATACACCTGGATAACTGAGTACGGTTCCCATACTAACCGTTCTCAAAATGGCGGATGTTGCCGGCAGCAGCCCAGGAAAGTGATATTTTTAGCTCAAATACAAAACATTCTAGAAAGACTTTGACAATAATATCATTGAGAAAGCAAATGTACCGTATGAAGACAATGATTAATACCAAATATCAGCAGTCACATGGCAGATATTTAAGCAATTCGTCATTCAAAAGCTGAATCGAGGATACGGTAACTAAAATGCAATGAGAACGTTACTGAAAGGCTAAAAAACGGTAACTTGCGCTTAAATATGAATACGGTAACTATTACTTTGGTTGAGTACGGTTACTATCTCTGGTTCCCATCAACATTGGGAATTGAGTTGCTATGCACATAATTGTTCTATACAGAGACAAAAAATGAAAATAATTATAACTATCAGCAGGAATTTATATTTTGAGGTGTTGGGGTCTTGCAAAATGGCAAATAATGATAAGAAAAAAGGTAGAGAAATAGGCACATGTAAAAATTGTGAATAACATGTCATATATGAGAAATTAGAAAAGAAACAAGTGATCACAATGTTCTGAAATCAACTACATCTCATGTTCTGATTCTAATTTCTATCCTACATGTATCTGTATCACCAACGATCAAAGTAGAAAGTTTGAGTATAAACATGATAAAGGCAGTGATTTCTGACTGCGGTCCCCTGACTCCCAGACAATCATTAAAACTCCATTACCCCCGGGGTTAGGTCATTAGTTGAAAGTGTGAAGTGTGTGACTGTGACAAAAAATATAGTTTTTTGTTGCTCAAAGTAACAATAGGACTTAGATAATTATTGTTAAGTTGTAAAACTTTTCATCCCGAACATTTGCATATATTTTTTTGCAATTGGATGTTTTTTAGTGAATCTATATATATTCTATCAGAAACCCAGCTCTTGCCAGTTTCTGATTCAATATACAAAAGCTTAGATCTACATGTGCACACATGTTATTCATTTAATATTCACTTAAAAGATAGTTTGAGCGGCCATGGATCTTTTTTTCCAACTTGGCTATGTAGAAAGCAGTTTTAAAAGATTGTATTTTAAACTATAACCTTATTGCATTGGCCCCAGCATCATGGGAGACTGTTTACTTGTTGCTTCTTTTGGGATCGTTTTCTTCTATATCACTTTTTATACTGTACACCATATATTTGGCGATTGTTCTAATTATCATATGTACATGAGAGTTACCATTTGCAATCATTTTACCATGAGCAAATCCCTTTAGATGAGTAACTGTATGGATTGTTCACATTTATATCATCAAAACAGTTGTGTTGTATTAGAAAATCCCAAATCTTCTTTCTGTCTGGGTAAAATGCAATATCCCCGTCTTTTTCAGATCTTGAGATGGTGTATTCTTTCAAAATTTGTAAAAACACTTAAACACTACAGAAAAAAAGCACATGCAAACTAGAAGCAAGGAAACAGGGAAAATTAGTCATGCCTGATTAATAGGTGTAAAGATGATGCTTCTCAAGGTGAAATTCCAGTCTTGTTTACACTCACACAAGCAGGCGGGGCTTAGCTCAACAAGGTTAATTTATGCTAGAATACCCGGGTTTCAGACACAGCCAGCAAAAATGGAGAGGAGTGTTTTTACTTTATCTAATTTTGTATCAAAAGTATATTAACTACATGAAAAGTTATAATGGAGTATGATCACCAATTAAATTGGCATTAATAATCTGGTTTCATTTTTACACGAGGAGTAAATGGTTGAAAAGATATGATTTTTTAAAGTTGGCAGAATGCTGAAAATGTCACTCTGGGCACTAGCTTATTCCTCTCTCATTTATTCCTGCTATCAGTGATGTTTCAAATAGCACAATATGGCCAATGAAAGGACATACCTTGAGTGGAGTTGATGTACTGTACAGAAATCACTTAATCTATATAGTCTGACTAAGTCATTAACTGGCACTCTTGCTGTACAACTATTCAAGCCTTAAAACAGGAAATATGAACCCCCATCCACCTATTACCCATGTTATTTTTTCTACACCTTTCTCCTAACATGAAAGCCATTCAGAATAATTATGAGGAAATGGAATTACTAAACAGGTAGGTAGATTTCCTGAAGGGAATCTGATTTGATGGTGATCATGCAGTATCTCAAGCAGCGGAGACCAAGCAGCTGAAACACAGCTGTATACAGTCAGCTGAAGTGTTACTACTTGCTTATTTATTGATCAGACCATATTTGATCAATTGCAAAACCACTTTTTCAACCTTATGAGCTTACTTGTAGCTCCAGATCTACAAGGATGTGTAAGTATCTGCACAGAAGATATTGTCCACGATAATACCCAGACCCAGGACTGTGGTCACAAACCCGTACAGGAATGCATTCAATATGATGAAAGAGAGTCGATGATCTTCCACTGCAATCTGCAATGGTAGACATACATTTGTAGCTCATGCATCCTGCAGTGGTCCTATTGATCCCTGCGCCATCTCTAACAGCCAGCACAGCTTTTTTTAAGTTTGTCTGGCTCATATTTGCAGTATTTCTTTTCTTTTCCTTTTACCATGCTAAAATTGATAAATATCATGAAATAGCAAAATATGTCACAACTTTTGATGAATGGTACAGTGTATTTGATTAATTGTGATTTAACATTTCAATTATTCATGTATGGTAGAAATTTGGTTGAAATGGTATAGATATAGATAATGTATGCTTTAAAAGTGAATGGTGACATTCACTAACATATATTCATAAGACAACGAACACACATTCATCAGTGAGTAGTTTATTAAATCTATGATTCATGATTTTGCTAGTGACATGGCTTTAATTTAGTCTATCATAAATTCACAATCATATGCATTCAAAATCTTTTCAACACTTTCCATATTTTTAGCCACACATCGAAATTGAACAACACAATCATGTTGGGGTCCTAATTCATGACAACTACATTTGTACAATGCGTTCTGTTTCTGGTATCAACATGATTAGATTTGAAATAGCAAAATGTTTGATCCACAATAGAGATATGAGTGAAGCATCATGATGGGTGATATAAGCTCTTTTAGTTCTTTGGGCATCATAGATGGCCATGGCATTGCCAGGATCATGCATGCACTCAGGCTCCCACTGAATCATGTATTTTTCACCAATCGATAATGAGCCGCCCCAATGATGCATGCCCGCAGCCCCCATGTCATGAATTGTCACTTTTTTGTATGACATCTGAAAAAAATGATTAAAATCTATTCTGACGAAAATATTCAAATGAATTTGTATAAACACAAAATATAATGTAAACGCTATAGCAAGTGAACATATTTTAGTTTGATGAAATAACCAACTAACCTTTCAGCTGTAGCTACCTGTCACAGGCGCTATAGCTATTTCTGGTTGTATCTAGACCTGTTAACATAATTTTACATAAGCATACTACGTTCCACGTGAAATCCATCTTATATGTTAAGCAAAACCGATAGATCTAAGAAAGTGTACTGATATTAAATATAACCAATCGTGGATATAGCAAAGTGCTTAACGTTACCATAGCTAGCCTATCTCAAGGCCTTTAAATGGTCTGACATTAAGGCCTATTCTAAAAGCCTCTGTATTACGTCAATGTTGCAAAGTGTTTTGCTAAATTGACGTCATTTACTAAAAGCACATGGCTTCTATTTTAGAAGCAGCAGTCCAGCTGTAGTTAGGTATTTTCCCGTTTTAGCACGTGGTACTGTTTATTTGTAATGTTTCTGGTTCATTAATTCACACATAAGCCAGCCCCAGTTAGTAACAGAAGCTTTAGCATGTGGTACTGTTTATTTATATTGGGGAATGTTTGATGACGTTCTGTTTTGTAATAGTTTGTTTATTTGATACTCTATTGTTATCTGATCATGGATAATGAAGCAATTAGACATAGCTTGCAAAAGATTGGATATGAGGTTGAAGTCTGACATCCTTATTTGTTTTTATTGATGTACTGTAGTTAACTTTTGGGGGACTATTATTTGGAGGTGTATCCATTTTGGTAAAAAACAAACAAAGTCATACATGTACAAGTAACTGAGAAACACATCAAGATTACATATTTAATATCTTGGCTGACCCTTACCTGATCGCCCATGTATGCTGCTGCAGTGTCTTGGCTGACCCTTACCTGATCACCCATGCATACATGTTCTGCTGCTTCAGCAGCTGTTGCTAGTGATTACTTCGGTTTTAAAGGCTAACAGGGCAGGATGTGAGGCTGCATATTTAATATCAGTGGAATTCCTAGGGTTTTGTAAAAGACCTTATATCTATTAGAGCTAGAAGCTGTCACAATTGCACTTGCTCTTTATCTTTGCATTTAATATATGGTTGACACGAAGGGTTTATGTAATAATAGAAATAAAAACTATTAAATATAAGGTCTTTTGAAAGACTATACCATAGCATGTGACATGCCGAATACTGTAGCAAGCAATTATAAGTGGTTACAGTTTTCGACACCCATATTTATCTATAATTCATTTGTTTTGATTACACATGAAGTTAGGTTTTCATGAGATTATATAGTTTGCTATTTAAAACATAAATATTGCTGTTAAGTCGGAAGATGCGCGCGCAAGTCGGACTCAAAACATTAAGCACGTGGCGCGATTTGCCTTATAATTGTACGGAAACCGAACCGGAAACCGAACCAGAAAGACCGACTTTTGAGGTGTATTCTCTGTAAGAAAAACTCATCCATGTTATCCCAAACCGTGATGTATCAATAACAAAGGCATAAAGTCTCTATCCATCTAAGCATTCTTTCTCAAATACATGTCATAAATTGAATAATTTAGATTAAATAACAGACTTATCTGAACTGCCAGTGCGGCTTTTAGCTAGATTTATAACACCGACGAATATTACTTTCGACGTTTGAAAAAAAAATAGTACAATAGATGATCCAGTGTTTTATACCTGAAAAGCACTTTAATGCCACTGTTTAATGACATAAAAATCAATATTCATATCTGCAGTTCCCAGCACCAGGCTAGACAGGTGCCCTTTATGATATTGATTTTCAACAAGCTGGCAACAAGTCATATTGAATTCTCGCCGAACGGACCTTTTAATGGGCCCAAATGGGCCCAAATAGTATTTGGGCCCATGTGATTTTGTGTTCAAAATAAACTACATAGCCAAATTTGAGCATGCCACTTTCAGTTTGGAAAACTGGAAAAATATAGTCCAATAGATGATCTAGACATATGTTTCAGAGATCGCAATTCTTAGTTTAATGACATACGCAACACGTCCATATCTTGTGTTGTCCATTTTGACTAGCAAAGGTTGATAATGGAATGGTCAACAAGCACAAGCAACAAGTCATGGGTATTCTTAGAAACGCATACCTTTAGATATACTAGTATGGCGATGCATGTGATTTATGTTCAAAATAAACTATTTAGTTATATGCCACATATTTACTATCCATCAACACAGAAATGTTTTGACTTTCAGCTCATATTTTAAATTTGGAAAGAAATGTCCATTGACCCCCCCTCACATTTGTTTAATTTTTCGCACATACCACGGCTAGAAACCACTACGATTGTGTTGTCCATTTACTAGCAAAGTTTGACAATGGAATGTCCTTCCATTTTTGGATAATTATAATGGTTTAGTAGCATATCTTATTACAAATTTGATGATAAAGCTTAGCACATTTGGGTTTCCATGAGGTTCGTGGCCCTTAACAACATAGTAAAATTTTAGATAGCTGAGTTGATGTCTTCATTCTTGCAAATCCACCTCAAAATTTGGAAAATATGGCCCAAAATCGCTAAAATCTATCTTTTTCCGAAAATTATTATGCGTACACAAAAGATATTGTTACATATTTAGAATTTATATCTCACATTTAGCATATTTGTTTTTTTATTTATTACTTTCATTATTAAGGTAATATATTACTATATACTGGAACTTTGTTGTTTGACATCATGAAAATGATAATGATAAGTCAGGACGAACGGTTTTAATTTTTATGACTTTTTACAGTTTACATGGAGTGGCTCGTAGCCACGATTTCCCAAGTCCCTGAAGCTAAATATAGTCATCCATTGCATCCATCTGAGCTTTAGTTAAGTTCTTAAAATCAATGAGCTGACGATGATGGTTGACAACCATCATGACACGGTCGAGCCTATCTGGGTCCTTGCCATAGTTTATAAAGTCGGTCACATCTTTCACTGATCTTTCTGCACAGTCGTTTACGACTTTGAGCATCCTTACAGTGTCGTTGAAAGTGTTGAAAGCTGGTAAATCTGACCATTCAGATGGAGGGTGCTGCATCCAGTCAGTATTGATGTTTAACAGATGGAATATTAACCAAGATCTTGGGCCCACAAACTCTTGGAGACCTATGTCTCCTTCTAGAGGTGGCTGACGAGACAAAACGGCGATCTTCATTTCAGGTTTTTTTGGCACAAAGTCCTGAGGTCTTCCAGCCGCTATCATTTCCCTTACAATCTCTGCCTTGACAGCATCTGCTGTGTCTATGTCACATAAGGCAAGGACCACTAGCTCCTCTGAGAGGTACCAGAGATGTCTCTTAATTGATCTTGTTACACCTTGTACGAGTTCTGGATCGCGTCCCTAAAACAAATGTGAACAGTAAACACTCATTAAGCAAGCCAATAGATATCAATATATTATGATTAATGCATGATGTGCAATCAAAACTGCAAAAAGAAACTGCTAAAGACTACCTGGAAGCGATGGACATCAGTCCAGAAGTTCATGTCGAGACGTGGTGCAGCTGAAGGGAGCATGGCTTGAAGAAAATATTTAGCATACACCAAGAACACAAAAGGAGCAATGCGCTCAACCTGAGATCGTTCTACATTGGACAACACGTGCGGCGGTAACTGATGACGTGTCATGTAAATCTTCATCAGATAAATTGCCTTAGCCATGAATCTGGCATGACTGACAGCTCCTGGTCTTTCAATTTGCCATACATGCACATATATGTCGCCTGCAGCGTTTCGCCTTCTCACCTACAAAGCCAACACCATTGAAACCACCACCACAAAGCACATGTAATATTAGAACATTAAGTGGGAGTTAATGGATTAAATGGGAGTTATTACACAAAGTGTTAATGATAAAAAGAGAATGTAGTGCAGTACTAACAGTGCCATGGAAAAACGTGATGAGGAGCTCGTTCATCTCCTGGTAATCTTCGCGAATCCAGACTTCTGAGATGTTCAGTTGTTCAGCAAATTCACAAATCTGTCGCGACTGCTGAGAGAACCAGGTTTCACATCCATGAGCTCCATCTGGGAGCTGATCTGAGACATCACCTTCCCAAAGACGAAGGTCTCCAAGATCCAATTGGTTAAAGTACCTGCCATACCTTGTAAAAAGGGAGTCTTCTCCACCTGGTGCTGAAAATTATGCAAAACACTTAAGCATTGCATGAACTATTGAATCCATAGATTATGAATAAACAATGTAATATTTTATATCAGTTGATACTGACCTAGTGCATGGCGAACTGCATCATCAGCCCATCCCATGTGCAGCTCTGCTACATGATGGCGACAAGCAAACCATAGCAATGCCTTCTGGAGATGTGTTTGAAAAAGAGCCGCTGCCCCTTTCTTGGCTCCTGCGTTGGATGCTGTTGTGTCAAAACACATACCAATACACTTGTCAATGCCATAATCTGTGAGATATTGTATCAACTTATCTTTCATAGCCTCCCCGGTGCCACTTTCAATTTGGGGTGCTCCTATGAAAAAAGGCGGTGTGTCAGATCTTATTACTTGTAATAAGATGGGTAGGTGCTCTTGAACAGACCTGTCACATAGCTTTACCTTTTTTCCATCCCAATGGATGATGACATTATCTAGTTCATGGTCATTTTTAAATCGATCTTTTAATTTTGAAGAAATTTCTTCTTCAGTAGTTCTACGCTGGGAATAGAATGTCGATTTGCTAACAGCAAAATCCGACAGCTGACCTTTGCCAGATTTTATTATTTGTGCAGCATATCCATATGACTGCCTGGTGGACAAATGCAGCCTTCCTGCCATCGGTGTTAAAGCTTTGGCTAGACCTTTTCTAGGCAATTCCAGTGTTACCGTTTCAGGTTTCTTTGTCATCTGGTGCAACTGCCACGATGACAGAGTCACGTCTGGGTCAATTTTATCAACAGTAGTATCATCGCCACTATCAGCATCAAATTCTTGAGGCATTATTTTAGTTTCTGCTAACTGAGAAGTACGTACAGCTTCTTTCACTACCCTTTTTTCTTCTCCATTTGCACGCTCCTCTTTGACTTTAAGACGTTTCACTGTATGGCGATCTACCCCTTCCATATTGTCAGGGATCCCAGCCTTCTGGTTCACATAGAAGGTGTAGTCCCTCTCCCAAGTTGGGAGCCTTGTTGATCGCATCAAGGCTTTCAACTCTTCACCTTCAGCAGCAGCAATATCACATAATTGGTCTAGCATTTTGTCATACTTGTCATATTTTTTTAGATCCTGGACCACAGTTGCGTGCACTTGAACTGAAAACAGTCCATGAACGTAGCAGTTTTGAAATGATTAGCAACGAGGCCTTTCGACTCTTTGTTGGGACATTGGCTTTCTCCCATATCACTATCATTTCATCATACAGTTTGCTAGCAAAGACACTTAGCGACGCATTCTTGGGATGACCCACTTTCATAGTGCTGAAACGCTGCATAACAACTCGATTGGTGGGTAGTTTGCTTTCAGGTATGCACCTTCTGTCTTTCGATCCTATGAGCTGGTTCCAGAGCACTTGGGCCGGACTTAAACGTTTTGATTTAGACATATTTTTGAATACATGGACACAGAGAAGTTTAGCTAGAGATGAACATTCATAAATATACTTAGTATGAAATATAACTCCCTATTTGCAGTTGAGTTTCTATCGAATAAAAGATTAGAATGTATCCTAAACTTTCTTTGAATGCATGGTTAATTAGAACTGTTTACAATTAAAAAAAAAGAGATTTTCTTGTGTTTATATATTTAACTATATGTTTTAGATAATTATGAAATTAATCATAATGTTCCCAGGATATATTTATGCATTTTTAATTTCATATTATGACATGGGAAATTAAGCTAAAAAGATAGATTTTAGCGAATTTTGGGCCATTTTTTCCAAATTTTGAGGTGGATTTGCAAGAATGAAGACATCAACTCAGCCATCTAAAATTTTACTATGTTGTTAAGGGCCACGAACCTCATAGAAACCCAGGACAATAGACTACAAGCAACAATAGTGGATAATCTTGTCAAACACACTGACTGTCAAAATCGGCCTTGGCTTGAGCTTGAGGCAAAAACACAACTTAGAAATCTGGACAAAGCTCATTGAATACAACTCCAAATAAAATGCGAGTTTCATATATTAAAACTAGAGAAGTATGCGAACATTTCTCTGTGTGTGTGTCACAATACATAATTATGAACATAGAACACAATAATACCATCTTCAAAATGACTAATATGCACAAAGTTTTGTGACACTGGTATATTTTCTGGGTCCAGGCTCATGAGGCTGCGCACATACACTCTGAGGATCAGAGGTTCAGAATGTTCTGAACCTCTGATCCTCAGAGTGCGCACATATAGCGTGTGACGTCACTTGAAATTGGTCAATTGGATTACGAGTTTTTTATTCATCAGAGTCATCAAAGTAAGGATGCCATTTTTTGACAGCTAATCAGTCATTCACTAGAAAGTATTAGGCATCGACCATTTGATCTCGGGGTGGGGGGCGGGGGGCAGCAAAAATATTGAAAAAAAATGACGCAAGGCTGAAAATTGGTGAAAAAATAATAAGGTTCCATTTGGCTAGAAAAAAAATAATTGTCAAATTTTGTAATAATTGAGGTTCAGTAATCTAAGAAAAAAAATCTAAAAAAAAATCTAAGAAAAAAAGAATTAGATGTCAAAATTCATGGAAAAAAATAATTGAAGCTATGGTGAAAATAGCTGCCCCCCCCCCCCGGGATAAAATTGATCGGTGCCTTAAATATAATGTTTATCCTTACGGTTTGTTGTGATGGAATGTTGATATCTCGTAGTAAACAGGATTTTATGTCATTCTGCGTTTACGTTTGTTTACGTACATTCATGCGTTAGATAATAACATTGCATAATCCCGGGTGCAATGCACTGCCCCGTGGAAAAATGTAGCATGCCGAAAACTGTCGCATTTGCTCTGAAGTACACAGGGTTTTCTCCTTTAAGAAGTCGCATACTCTTTCCACGTACAACCTTAATCAGCAGAGGTCCAGAAATCTAAACTTGTTTGATTGTATTGCATGCTGTGTGATGTGTCTTGCCTTAAAAAAATGCTCCACATCTACCAAGAGGAGTAAGGCGATATTATTCTGTATCTTGCCTTTTGTAATAGCTTGTAACACTGATCCAAAATCATCTGCTCGTCCCATATCATTTAGGGTGTGAACATCTTGCAAGATTTTCTCAAGTTTTTGCATATCACTCACTTCTTGTACAGGTCCACAGTTAAGTTGGCTTGTATGTCTTGACTTTTTTGAATGATTCCTCATTGGAAACAATATGTGGTCGTTTTTAACAATTACACGGTTGTTTAAGACATCTACTGTGCTCACAAGACCACAGATTGTATCGAAATGCAGTGATTTGTACAAGATTCCACTTGCTTCATCTAACCACCTGTGCCTTATACTCCTTGCTGCAAGACTTCTTGCAGTACTAAACTAACAGAGAAGGCAGGCCACTGTCCTGTAAACGTGACACTTGTTTATCTTAGGTAGACATTTAAACAACAATTTGTGGGTCTCAAAATATTAGGAACAGTATGTGGTACGTTATATTGTAAATGCTGCACAATGCTGGTTTGAAAACCCCAGATTTCAAATAGGAATTACGATTAAAAAGAGATTTATAAAATTTAACTAAATGGTAATTACCGTACTCAATTTCTGCAAAAGGTAGCAACCGTACTCCCAGATTTGCTGAATTTACACATTAGTTACCGTATCCAAGAAATGTTGTTACCGTACCCATGGCAAAAATCATTTTGTTGAATTTATACACTATTGAAAGGTTTAGGTAAATGGTAGTACTTTCCAAGTGATCTCCGTGACATAATCTTTACATGTGACTAAAAACTGTTAATATCTGTTCAGTACTTAAATCAAATTTCCAACCTATTTGTGGGGATCACATTTTGTTGTCCGCCATTGATTTGATTTGATATTCTTCAGGAACTAATGTTCCTAGGATAACACTTGAAAGCGTACATATATATGTAATGCTTATTTCCAATGTTTGGCAGGTTAGGTAACCAACTGAGCCAATGGTGTACTGGATAGATCACATTAGCTATAGTTTTCAAACTAGGTGAGTTCTTTTACGTGTAGAGGGATGACTGTCTTCTACACGGGACACGCCTTTTAACGAGACTTCCGAACCTCGGGCTTGGTGTCGTCACCGTCTTGTATGATATACTCGACAGCAGCGACACGCCGTGTGGAAATCGGCAGTACAGTGGCAGACGCACGACGTAACTCTTTAGCGCCTCGAAGTCTGCCGAGGACGGGGCGCGAACTTACAACACAGAAAACTCCTGTTTGTTGGTCGTATGCGCCAACCACTGTACTAACGAGGACCACCATTGTGAAAACGGTTAGTATAGGCAGTGCTTGAAACTCGCAGGAAAAGTTCGGGGCCAGCAGGGCCCTTAACTTTAAATAGTTGGGGGCCCTGATCATAAGTTGAGGGCCCTGTCGTGATGTTTGTTTGAAATGTTAGCTTTAAAATGTGGTAAAGTATGGAATTCACTCTGACCAACCAATATTCACCAAAAATAGTTAAGCGACAGCAGGGCCCTCAAGTCCTAAAAGTTAAGGGCCCTGGTCAAAAGTTGGGCTCAGGGCCCCCTGGCCCCCTACTATTTCAAACACTGGTATAGGAAACATACTCAGTTATCCAGGTGTGAAAAATTGACTTGGATTAGAATTATTCTGAATTATTCGGATCACTAAATCGGAGATTGTGACTCTCACGTGTTATACATTGTCTTCAAGTTGCTTTTTAACTTTGCACACATCTGTCTTCCAAATAGTAAAATTTAAAATAACCATATAACTGTCATAGTTTGTCAGTAAATAATAAACATGTTACCCCTACCCCAAAAATCCGGATTATATCACAAAGTCTATATTTTGCTTGCAGAATGTGAATTTATAAATTTTAGATACTTTTTTCATATAATTTATTTTCAAATATGCTGAAGTATTACATTTTGCCTATATATACACAATCTGTTGCTAAGAAAAAAAAGTTATCCTAAAATTCTCTTTACTGCGGACATTACAAGCTTTACCAAAAACATGATGATATCTCTTCTTATTTAAAGATTTTACATGCGCACAAGGATGTTTAATACAGCATATGGATTTTTGCATGGCTCAGTTGATTGTTTACAACGGCAGAATTTGCAACAAGGAACTCCCTTTTTCTACATTCACATCTAGAAGTTGCACATTTCTTGCAGATACTGTTCAGGATATGCCCTCTAGTCTCTCTGCTTGTAGGAGGCAATTGTAGGAATTGATCACGAGATTGGAGTGTCAATCTTGAAATTGAGCATGCTCAATTTCAAGATTGACACGACAATCGAGTAGTCAAATACCATTCTATCATGACTAAAATCCACACTAAATGAGTGTATGATTAGTTTTTATTTTGAAATAAATTATATCATAACGGTCTCATTGTCATTTGACCGTGCAACGTCAGCAGCTGTATAGAAAATGTGACAGTACTAGTCTAGTGTTGACTGTGGTCCGTGACGTCGCATGGTCAAAATGGCAATGAGACTGTTATGATATGATTGATTTCAAAATAAAAACGAATCAGACACTCATTTAGTGTGGATTTTAGTCATGATAGAATGGGACTGGTATTCGGTTAAAACCTTTGAATTTAGCGTAGTTTAGAAATTATCCACTGTAAAAAACATTTGTGAATGATAAAAGACCAATATGCGATTGATTTTTGACACCAAGAAATAATAAATACAACAACTATAGGTTAGTGATTAGACTTTTTTTGGTGGTGTCGTAGCGTGCAGTCAATCACTGGAGCGTGCAGTCAATCGTATAATTGAGCACGCTGATTGACCAATCAGCGTGGGTTACTGGTGGTGATTTTTGCACGGAATGATAGAATGATCAACTGTTCCTTGCTTTGAGTGGCAATACAAATGATACCGAAGGCTATCCATGGTCTTGCAACCTGTTCGTAACTTCATTACCTGCACAAGGTACTCTTCAGCTTTGTCTACATCTAAGGTTGTTTTGAAATCTCTAATAAGTTCAACATCTGCTTTCAGAGCTGCTAGCCTTTGTACCAATTTTACTGATGTAATCACATCCAGTGAGAACATGAATTGGTATGATAACTTTGGAAAATTGACTTTTTACTGCCATTACATGAATGGGAATGTATCTTCACAATATTTGAGTTCTTAAAGTTCTTAAAGAATACATTTTACGAACTCGCTGAGTGGAACAGGCTGTGGTTCCATCATCAAACCATTCACTTTTTCATGTATAGGTAAATAGGTAATCAGTTGAATGCCAGCTTTTTTGTGTTGGCCCTTAGTAATATTAATGACTGTATTCAATTCTGGTACCTTGAATTTACTAAGATCAGAAGCACCGCTGAGTGCCTGCATTACATCTGTCACATTCCGTTTCTTCCATGGGTTGAATTTTTCTTCAGCTCCTCAAGAATTGTCTCATGCAAATTGTGCATTGAAGCAACTAGTTCTTGATCAGTATGCTTGATAGAATCATCATAATTTATAGTATCTCCCCCTACACTTATTTCGTCATTGGTTGTTGGTGTGTCATATTGCTGTGTTTGGTTTTCATTATTATCTGTGATCATGAGCATCATTTTGAACTTTATGATCTGATGTGCCAGAAATGGTTATTTAATGGTTATATAACGCATCTCGTACCACAGTGGATGGAGATGCATTATACAACCATTTCAAAAATGACCAGCTTAATACCATAGATCTTTTCTCGTAAGAGATTTTTTCATTAAGTCTTAGTTAAGGGATCATTTTTGCCAACAGATTTACCTGGTCTTGGCTTGTCATTGAAGTCACTGACTTCCAATGATCGAAGGTCAGTTGAAGGAGAGTGAGAGGTTCTCCTGGTGCTGAGCAAACAGATAATTAACTAGATCAAAAGTGTTCAAAGAACATTGCGTTGCTAGAACGACGTTGACATATGGGCAATTAAGATATATACTTTAATATGTATACTTTACAATCAAGAAATTTATGAATTTGAGGAGAAAACATCAGAATGAATTAGAATCAATATATCCAGCAAAAAGATATTTGTGTGGTGATACAATAGTACTGAATAACAAGATGATAATCAATATCAGTTTCAAATCCAATTATCAATTTTGCTGCTTGGTTGGAATATTTTTTTTCTTGCTGGCTAAGTGCATTGAATATCATTAAAAATGTCATAAAAGCGCTTCTAGAATGCAAAATTTAATTTGCAAATGCCCAAAATCGAATCACTTTGGTGTCGCCTCATACCTCATAGTCGTGTAAAGTTTGAATGAAATAGGTACAACGGTTAAGGCTCTAGCTTGTCCGGAGACATACATGCATACATAATTAGTTAGTTAGTTAGTTAGTTAGTTAGTTAGTTAGTTAGTTAGTTAGTTAGTTAGTTAGTTAGTTAGTTAGTTAGTTAGTTAGTTAGTTAGTTAGTTAGTTAGTTAGTTAGTTAGTTAGTTAGTTAGTTAGTTAGTTAGTTAGTTAGTTAGTTAGTTATAAACGAACGAAACAATGCTTGCTTCAGCAGCTGAGCTGAAGCAACGCAATGAAAAGCTCCATCATAACATGTACATGCAATATGAATCAGAGTCCCGTCGTTTTTACATAACTATTGCTGTGTACGTAGTTTTGACGAAAGTATTCCCTTACGTCCCGGTTCCCTTGGTGATGGGACAATTTAACAGATGTCCCACACCAAAGACGGAATAGCCGCCCAGTGTGGGGCCGTCAGTCTGGTCTTGGGAGAGGCCCCTGTACAACCATAGTGTGGGCCTACGTCTCATCGGAAAACACAACGAGAGGAATAAGGTGGTGTAAGCACCTCGACAAGTACCAGGAGCAGTACACAAAGCTGACAATATAATAACAAAATCCTATGTAAACATTGCAGATGAAACTGTGGATCGGGGATGTAAATGTTCCGACAAGTACAATGGCCCGCATTGTGACCAGCCAAATTGTGAAAAATCGAAATGCAAAAAAAATATGACAGCCGAGTGCGTGGATCTGAAAGAGGGTAATCACGACTGCATTTGTATTCCTGGAGTAACAGGCCACAGGTGTGACAGATACATAAAAGAATGTGACAGTGAACCTTGTCTAAACGGTGGAAGGTTAGTAGTGAAAGATCATAATCTCTCACTTTTTTTTCATTCAAAATGTAAATGTGTGTACGTGTACTATAAAACACATAAGGGAACGGGTAAATAAGAAAATAGTAGTTTCAAATATCTTCATAAGGCCTATGAGAATCAATATCACTGTTCCTGTGTCATGGAATTTAAAGCGAACTTCAAGGCCAAGAAAAACTTCTTTTCTATCTGAACTTTTAACAAAAAAAATAAAAATAAATAAAAAAATAAATTATTCGGATCACTAAATCGGAGATTGTGACTCTCACATGTTATACATTGTCTTCAAGTTGCTTTTTAACTTTGCACACATCTGTCTTCCAAATAGTAAAATTTGAAATAACCATATAACTGTCATAGTTTGTCAGTAAATAATAAATATGTTACCCCTAACCCAAAAATTATTTTTCCACATAAAAACTATAACTGGGCCCAAGGGTTGGTATGAACAAGGACTGGTAAAGGCAGTGTGAGTGATCAAGCCATGAAAACCGACGATGAACCAGAACTGCTGCACTCTTTTGAAACCCATAAAAAGCTAAAACTTCAGTAGTACTTTGTTAAAAATCGTCAGCAAGCTGGAACCAAGATGTTGATTCTCATAGGCCTAATATACCATACAAGCTCCTATTTTACAATATATTTAAAGTTTTTCCTATACTAGTTCTCTTAGTTTTTGTGCCGTTGCTTCTAAGTTTTCTCCTAGTTAAATCCCCCCCCCCCAGCTTTGCTTTAGTCCGCATTTGTCTGTTGGTCAGTCCACCACCAGAAATAAACAGGCTCATAACTCAAAGACTAGTCTTGAGCTATTGCTTTGCAAATTCAATGTGTTTTGTTTGATGAATAACTTAGGAAGTGGCTAGGGTGCCGACATTTTTCGGCCCCTAGCCTACCCCTCAGTGTGTAAGCTAGGGAGCCGACGGAAATATCTACATTAGTAGTGTGTATTTTACCACTTTATGAGACATGTATGAAGATTAAATTTTCCTGGTATCCTTATTGAATGTTCTGGTAACAACATAGACAACCACCTTTTATGTATAAATGATATTTATTTTTATTTTACTAGGTACATGTAGTGCAAAGAACTATTTATATTTATGGGCAAAGCCATCACTAATTAATTAGACAGTGCATATTAGCACTTTGCCTTTCTACAATCAATGCTCTCAACAGACTTGCATCCATTGTGTGCTCTTTTGTAATGTTTGGCTGTATGTTATTGTTTAGGTGACATTGAAATGCAAAAATGTCACTTTTTATGGAGTAAAAGGTAATTTTAAAAAAGCATTACCACGTAATTGGTGGTATCAATGCATCACTATATCAGGGTAGATAATGTATGGATGTCAAGTTTTATTTCAAATCCAAGTTAATGCAAATGAAAGATACATTTTGTAGGTAGATTGTAGAAAGCCTTAATAAACATAATGGGAGGTGGGTATATAAAATCAAATCAGACTATTTTACACAATAAAGAAAAGCAGCATGCTGGTTGTAATATTGATACTGAGTGAGTTCAAGCAGGATTACAAGTGCATCGTTAGGGCCTAAACTTTCTACGCAAATATTTGAAGACAGTTTTGAAAAGAGCATTAAAAATACCTTTCCAATGATATTTTAGTTGACTAGATACGCTGAGAAATTAAAAAGATCAAACAGTTATGATTCACCATATCGCCCCCCCTCTGCCTTAATTGTGGCTAGTCTGGGGTGACAAAGCCACTCAAGCATAACACAGGGGATTAGGAAAATGTTATAATCCATCAACTCAACTAACTATTCTACAGTAAAACGCCAGTATCTAATAGTATATGCAACTGATAAACACACTTTTCATTATAATTAAGTTGATTTTATAGCATTATTGGAAAGGAATACAATCAATACATGTAGGTTGAAAAGACATGGATACTGATTTGCAGTTATATTTTTGTACCACCCTGAAATGGTGGCAACTTCAAAACTGTCAAATGTTGAAAAATTGTGGTGTTAATTTTTTTTTAGAAATATCATTTACACAGCTCTAATCATTTGTCTTTATTATTAATTATATGTATGGTTTTTAGATAAATAAAGAACAAATAATCTTAAGATGGTAATTCTTTATTATAGCTATACAACCCAATATTGTCTATAAAATTAAAAACTGACAAAGCAGCCTAACATAAACAAATTAATTCAAATTTTATTTTTTCAATATTGCTATTTAACCAAGGTTATTTGAGAAAACTAATGATGGATTATCGTTTTGAAAATTCTACTTTACATAATTCCAATGTTAAACCAAATAATAATAGTATGTCAAAAAAGTCGGCAAGTATTAAATATAAATAGTTTAAATTAAATGATAAAACATTAAAGATGATTATATTGAGATATCATCTTGTTATCCTATATTGAATGATTTAGTTACATCATAATGGTTAGGCCTAGAAAAATGATCCTGTGGTTCCGGTAACCCTAGCTAACCCATTTTAACCCCCCTAACCTAATCTTTTTATTGAGTTTTTTTTATAAAAACTCCGAACCTATGGATTCAGACATAAAATAATATACTAATTTTAGAGATCCAATAAAAAAATCATATGTAATTCATCATTTTTGTTTAATTTTACCATCATATTGTGTGTGCAGTCACTTTCGTTTTCTATGTGGAGTAAAAAAAAAAGAAGTGGCCCCGACCTAACCTAATTTTTTGCCGGTAAAAAATATTAAGAATTTTTTTTACCTACCTTACTAACCTATTTTTCAAAATCATGTTACCGGAACCAAACAATCATTTTTAATAGGCCTTATTTGTATGTATTACATGATATTTGCACAAAACAATGGTTTTCAAGTGAGCCTAATTTAAGTATGTATTCCTCAGATATTTCTTTAAATGAAATTGCAGTTAGTAGCTAAGTATATGTCTGCAGTATTCATATAATTAAATTCAAGCACTATGATTTTGGTGTTTTGTCCTATGTAACTAAATTGAATAGAAGTCAGTTACCGGTAGATCAATGTCTTAACCAGTTGACCAATTAAGTTATTTGTTTGCTGAGAATGATTTATTTACTGGGAATTTATGGAGTGTTACAAGAAATGTCAGTTCAGTTGTAAAAAAAGACATGTTTAGTTTATGTTTTTAATACTTCATTGAATGATGACATTCAAAAATCATTATATACCAAATTATCATATTTCAGATGATACTAATAATACATATAGTTCATCTTATTCATACTAATATGGATGTAACAGTGAATAAAACTTTCAATGGTATGCTATTGTCAAGCCATTTCATCAGAAATATTTTTTCTTTTCTACTAAAATCAAATTTGTCTTCATCCATTGACCTTATATGTCAGCGTCTTCCTCATATATATCATTCCTGATTCCATGATGCTACCTGTAACACATTCTCGACATTACTATACAGTTTTCTTGCAGAAAGGTGTTTGCTTACTTGATATTGTTTGTTTTCTTGGTAATCCTACTTGCAACACTATAAGTTCTCAGCAAATAAAATGTTCTCAGCAACAAAATAACCTGACTGATTAACTGGTCAACAAATTCATGAACCAAACTTATCTTTAATCTAGTTAATACAGTGGACAAAATAAAATGTATTCATAGTGCTTGAATTGAACTTTATGAATACTTCTGACATAAACTTAGGTACTAAGTACAATTTCATTGAAAGAAATTTATTAATATTACTTGAATTAGGCTTTCCACATAACCATCTTTAGCAGTATGAATAATTAAAATTTATCTTTCATTCAAATATCACATATGCATAAAAAGGGGTTGACTGTATTGTAACCAGAACATTCAATATAGGATAACAGGAAAATGTAATCTTCATATATTTCTTATTAAAGTGATAAGCTAATACACTACTATTATAGATATATCCGTTGGCACCCTATATTACACACTGAGGGTAGGCTAGGGAGCCAAAAAATGTCGGCTCCCTAGCCCACAGTGGGTTGGCTAGGGAGCCGACGTCGGCTCCCTAGCCACTGCCAATAAATTATTTCTCAAATTTATTTGTTTGTATTTTTGCTTACTTTGACGAACTTATGGGCGTTAGGTGTAAATACCTTGTTACCACTCTACCAGGGAGAAGTATTTGACCTATTATCACCAAACTTCCTATTTAACTTTATTGTACTACTCTCCAGAGCTGACTAGATTTTGTGTACTTTGGCCTAATTTTGACGAAGTTACGATGTGTTTTTAAGAACAAATTATCACTAATTTGTGTTTATCTGGCTCCTGGGAACAGTTTACGGCCTATCATCACCAAACTTGACATTTGGTATGACTATATTACTGGTACTTTGGCCTACTTTGAAAAATTTTGAATATTTGAATAAAAATGGTTACCACTGTACTGGGGATAGTATTTCATCTGTGGTCATTAAACTTTACAATTTTGCTCACTATTAGTCTCCACAGCTCAATTGATGCTGGCATACTTTGGTCTACTTTTGACGAGCTTACGAGCGATACGTGTTAATACCGTGTTACCACTCTACAGGGAGAAGTATTTGACCTATTATCACCAATCTTCATATTTAGCTTCATTGTATTACTCTCCAGAGCTGATTATATTTTGGTGTACTTTTGCCCACTTTTAATGAAGTTACGATGTATTTTTATTTTCATTCTGATTAGATGTGTTACCTTTCTACAATATTCTCTATGTAACAGTATTATATGTAATAGGTCTAGATATATGTTATGGTCTGGTTATGACCTGGCCTATGTGAATATGGTAATGTTCACCTGAGTATAGCGCCAGTAATTAAATTTGAATTCTTTGAGGGAACGAGTAAGACTTCATGATAGCATAATGACACGTCATGCGCCGAATTTCAAAACGAGACTAAAACCGAAATCGCGCATGCGTACTATTCCGAGTCACTTAGAGAAATTTTCGCAGAAACAAGACTCAAGCTTACCATACAAAGCCCTGGTTCCAAAGGGCTAGTAGTAAACACTTGCCAGTCTCAAATGGTTGACGGTAGTATGCGTCCTAATCAAGCTACTGTCTTCTACTTCGTCTACATCTTTTTCTACAATCCTACTTCTACTATATACATATGTACAAGCTCCAATCTGATGATTGCAGCTACTGGGACGCGGATGATCTACCTAAAACAGATGAACATCGATAAGTACACAAAGACTGGCATAAATCATTCAATGAAATAAAATTAATGAAATTTGTAAGCCCTAGTCCGAAGTCCATAATAGGGTGGGTGAAGACAGGGTGGGCTCATGAAGTCTTACTCGTTCCCTCAAAGAATTCAAATTTAATTACTGGCGCTAGATCTATACGCCCTCATTAAATTTCCAATTCTTCATTGGGAACTCGTAAGACTTCATGATAGCATGTTCAAAGCTCAATGCTTACTGAGGACTAGGTTGCTGAAATCAACATCATCATCACTAGATGTGCGGTGGTAAAACCTGTGGAAAGTTCTGGCATTTGTCCAGTTGGCTCGTTGCACGATATCTTGTACTGACATGCCCATCTGTGCTGCTTTTGAGGTTGATGCTGCTCTTGTTGAGTGTCCTTTATAAACGGATGTGTCCACTCCAGCATCTTTCATCAGTTTAACCAACCACCCTGAGATTGTGGCTATAGCAACTGGTGTGTGCTTTCCTGTTGTAGTCAGGAAGAGTGCATGCTGCTTTGACGACGTTCTCCACGCAGCTGTGCGTTTCACATAATATCGTACTGTCTCAACTACATCCAGTTTAGCGTTGTGGCTAAACACTTGAATCTTGAAAGTTCTGAGTTTTGAGCCCGGTCTGCATGTTTTCGTGGGCTTGGTCAAATGGAACTCTATGTAGTCCCCGCGATCGACAAAGAACTCTAAGTTGAGCGCCTGTAGTTCTGAAGCTCGCGACGCTGTGGTGAGTGCCAATAACATGGCTGTTTTGTGCGTCAGCAGTTTGTCACTCAGGTGAGCGTTGTCGCCTGCTTTGTCCAGGAAGTTGAGGACTATGTCCACATCCCATACATCTTTGTACTTGGGTTTGGGAGGATTTTGGTTGTAGATGCCCAACATGAGCTTATGAACCAGTTTGTGTTGGCCCACGGGGGTTCCCTCTATCCCTTGGTGGTTGTGTGAGATAGCAGACCTGTGAATGTTTATCGTGTTGTATGCCAGGTCCCTGTGGTACAACTCTGATAGGTAATTGACTACAGACTCCACAGGTGCTTGAAGTGGATCAAGGATCCTCTCAGTGCACCAGCTACGCCACTGTTGCCAGGCTGACTGGTAAACAGTCTTGGTGCCTGGTCGGATTGAATTGGCGAGAATCGCGGCAGCCTCTGCCGAAACTTGGTCTTCTCTTCCTCGATTCCCGAGACCATCCACGCTGCCAAGTGCAGAGACCCGTTCAACAAGAGAGGGTGTGGCAGGCCTGTCGTCGACGTGAGTGTGTTCATTGTTGCTGGCAATCTGATTGGCTCTGCTGCTGACATCTCCAGCAGTGTGGCGTACCAAGCCTGATTGCTCCAGATTGGCGCCACTACCACTGCTCTGCAGCCTTCTTTCTGTATCTTTGCCAGGCGTTGAGGCAGCACGCAGAACGGTGGGAAAGCATGCAGGGGATCTGGTTCCCCCCAACTTGTTGACATGCGCTACCGCTGTTCGGTTGTCGGATCTCACATGAACGTGGAGGTTCGATCTGTTCTTCACCAGCGTCTGCAGCGACAACAGGATTGCTCGCATCTCCAGAGCATTGATGTGTTCCACAGCTTCCAATTCTGTCCATCGACCTTTGGCTGTCTGACCTCCCAGGATCCTGCCTCCCCAGCCTGTGTTGCTGGCATCCGTTTCCATCACCAGATCCGGGGAGGGCGAAATCAGTGCCCTCCCTGTCACCATTTTCAGGTGTGCAATCCACCACCTGACGTCCTCTTTGCAATCGGCATTCAACGTGACTTGGGCTTCGTACGATCGTTCGGAGATCAGTGCCCTGATTTTCAACAATTGCAAGTTGCGGTAATGGAGTGGCGCCGGCAGGATTGCCAAAGCTGTCACCGAGAGTTTGCCTATAAGCTGAGCCAGTGTTCTGACTGACACGCGGTCGCTCTGTAGTGTGTTGTTGCACAGGGTCAGGATTTCCTGTTTCTTGTACTCCGGTAGCATGAGACACATCGTCGTTGTGTTCACCATGAGCCCCAAGAATTCCGTCTCCCGTGTGGTAGTCAGGACGGATTATTTTTTGTTCACAATGAAACCTAGGGCTTCCAGGAGGTGGCATGTCGTCTTTCCTTCCTGAACAAGCCTGTTGGGGTCCTGATTCATCAGTAGCATATCGTCCAGGTAGATCACTATCCTGATCCCTATGCGTCGCAGGAAGCTGACCACTGGTTTCAAGGCCTTCGTGAATGCCCGTGGCGCTGATGCAGGCCGAAGGGGAGGCAAGTGTATTGAAAGAGCGCCCCCTCCCAGTAAAACCTGAGGAGATTCTGGTGTTTGGGGTGAATTGGGATGCAAATATACGCGTCCTTCAAGTTGATTTTCAGCAACCAGTCGTCTTTAATTTCTGAAGCAGGTTGCGCACTAACGGCATCTTCTTGGGACGTGGGAAAATGTGTGCGCTTTTGAGAACTTTGGGCTGAAGCCTGTACTGAGAGGTGGCGTGTCTATCAATGGTATCACGTACCCAGACACTATGGTTAGAACCTCTGTGTCTGAGGTTAGCTGTTGCCAATTGGGCAACGCCCACCTTGTGCGCCCTCCTACTAACCCTCTTGGGAAAGTTACTTTGTGTAGATGGAGGCTGGACATCTCGTGCAGCAACTGCACCTCGTCCGACAAGCAGGAGCTGGTTGCCTGCAACTGTGGAGTTGGGTTGGGGCTTCTTAGGGGGGATAAGGGGGGGACTTCGGAACGGGCTGATTGAGAAGATGGGATAAGCAATACGTACCCGCTGTGTTGTTTCGGCAGGCCCTGCTTCCTCGTGGAGCCAGAGCCTCTACCTCGGTTGCAGGAAAGGGCTGGTTGTTGTTGCCCCACCGGTTGGTGTTGCCCCATGAACCAGACTGCTGCGACGATCTCTGATGCTGACTCCGGTCCCCGTGCTGGGATCGGCTAGACGCGCGCTGCTGGTTCTGCTTTTGTTGTTGGCGTTTGCGACGCTCTTCCTCCCGGCGTGCTAGCGCCACCAGGTCACTAATCTCGGTCTTGTCCTTAAAGACTGCGGCCTGAAAGTCCTTGCCGAAGAGTTTCCCGCTCGTGGGGAGCTTATCGGCATGATTTCTCAGTGTCTATTTCACTTCATCTTTCTCCTTCAACACTGGAAACAGCACCTCTGTGCGGCGGTAATATGTTACCAATTGAGCTGCCTGTCCCACGAACAGGGCTGTTTTTTCCACTAAACGTAGCAGTTCCTCTGCTTTCACTGACGTGAGGTGGCCTTTCCTGCCCTGGTCGGCTGCCTCCCATAGTCTGCCTAGGGGGCCCATTGTTCATTTGAGCTTAGACTCAACATGTTGCCAGTTGGCGTCCCTGGCTGCCACCACCTTATCTTTCTTCCCCGCAAAAAACGCCTGCAAATCCTCATCCATCTCTGGAGCTTTCAGGAAGTCATGCGAGGGTGTGGGCAGCTCCTCTAGCAGACCCTTCATCTTGCCTGCTGTAAAGTGGGTCGTGAAGTACGTGTTTGCCGTCTCGGCAATGCGGGGTGGCAGCGACCAGGTTGAACTATTTTTCGCCGAGGGCATGACCGGCTCGTAGTCGTCTCCCCGTGATCCGTCCAACTCAAAGCCCCTCTGATCACAAACTGAAGGGGATCGTGACCTCGAATCTCTCCCGTGGCATGTACACTGGTCGTCTGCCTCGTGGCTCGCACCCTTTGATGAGCCAAAGTGATTGATCTGTGCCTCTTGCCTCGTGGCCCTCGGAGACATCTTGAAATCCGCCATCGGTACCTTTTGCCTTGGCCTATATAGCACGAAAACAAACAAATGACCGAATGGTGCCTACTCCTCTTGATCTAGACCTGCGGTGAGCATGTACACTGGTCAGGTTATCTGTATGGGTATCCACCTGATCATCCATTTGATCCTCCAAAGTGATTGTCTTGTCCCCCTGTTTTAAAAGCCTCGCATGGGCCCCACGGGGGAGACATCAGTCTCGTTTTGAAATCCGCCATTTCACAATACACAAACCTTGAATATAGCACAAAAACAAACAAATCACAAAGCGAATTATGCACTACTCCAATGCAAGAAAATCACTGTAGTAATCCCAAGTGTGTGGTGAGAGTAACACTTTGAATGCAAAACTAATTTCAATTAAATCACAAGCAAGGAGTAATCCATTTGTTGCAAGGGGTAATCCGCACTACATGTGTCTTGTTCGCGAAAATTTTGAAAAGTGACTCGGAATAGTACGCATGGGCGATTTCTGTTTTAGTCTCGTTTTGAAATTGGCGCATGCGTCATTCTGACTCAGTTCATTTATGACCTTCTTTTTTCATGAAGTCACCTGGTCAATTATGAAAAAAAAAACCGTAATAATAATTAAAAGGTTTATTACAAAACACACCATACACACTTGAATTCTCATACATAAGTTGCCATTAAAGTTACCTTAACAAAATGATTATTTAAAACATAAAATAAAGTTCACTAACCTGATAGTATAATAAACAGGTTTATTACAATACACTTGAATTCTCATACATAAGTGCAATGAAAATCCAGTGATGGCTGGTTAAATATCATTTCAGTGACCTATTTTATTTTAGACCACAAACATGTCAGGTGAACATTACCATATTCACATAGGTCACCAGACCATAACATATATCTAGACCTATTACATATAATACTGTTACATTTATACATGTATGTATTTGAATTACTAATCTTAAAATTGCTGACCTAAAAGCGGCTGATCTCGGAGGGGTAGATTTTTGGCATTCCAACAACTACTTGTTTTGTTTCTGTTTTTGGCTTTTGTTTTTGTAATGTACTGTAGTATTGCTGCTGGAGAGCCTGAGTCTAATCCAGGTTTCCACGATGTGGTTAAAAACTGAATAAGAGTGAAGCACCATCGGAGAAGAGGTCTCTAACCCAGAGGTCTTGTGATTTGCTAACTGAGTCTGATTGAGACTAGTCTGGCATTGTGCCTTGTTTCAAAAAGTGTCAGGTATCGAGATCCAGAGGGGCGATTTGGAATAAATAAAGTATAGCCTTGAGCCTCTTCATCACTACATCTGATGCTCAAAATTCTGGTATTACTTTTACACCAGCACCATACTCTATACTAACAAGTTAAAGATCAAGAAAGATCCTCACTCCCTTAATTAAGGTGCCAAGTGTTCCCGCACTCTTAAGCTACCAGAGTAGTTAGGTCAGCTGGGCTAATGTCCAGGGCTTCTGTCAACTGAAACAGAAATGTGTGGACTAGACATCAATGAGAGGGTGGCCCTAAAACGAACTCTGGCTGAGCAGAATTTTAAGTTGATATGACATAAAGTTGCTTGTGGCTTAGATGAGCGATATTGTAAGTATTTTTTTATTAGCAATACAATGACACTACTTCATTAGATTTTTAGTGCACATATATATTTAATGGTCTGTTCGCAAGTCACATGCTGGCTACAAAGTAAGGCTGCTTTCTGATGCAGGCGACTTTACTTCACAAGTGAGCGAAACAGTTTTCTGTTGCTTGATGCAAGTTTTATTTGCTGGTCGTGTAGGAGGGCGCACAAGGTGGGCGTTGCCCAATTGGCAACAGCTAACCTCAGACACAGAGGTTCTAACCATAGTGTCTGGGTACGTGATACCATTGATAGACACGCCACCTCTCAGTACAGGCTTCAGCCCAAAGTTCTCAAAAGCGCACACAATTGAATTTCAAGCATTCCTCATATTATCACCTTGGTAACAAAGGGAATAAATACCGGATGATAGAAAAAAAACAGTAACTTCTTTTTTGCGGTACATGACATGATTAATTTGTACCTGAGAATATGCCAAACCACGTTGTACTCATGAGGACCCCAGTCAAAACCTGCAATCATATGTCGACTGTGGTAGAAATATATGCTTGCTAGAGAGATACCAGAGAGAAGTTTAAAAATATTATTTTGTTGATTGCTCTTATCACTCACTACAGGTGTGTTGAGAGCGACAGTCTACGTTTAGACTTCTACAAGTGTGAGTGTGCTGATGGCCTTACAGGCACACACTGCGAGACTGACTTAATTGCACAAGACGAGGAAGACCCGGGCAAAAGAACGCTGAAAGAAATTGTTGACATCACCTGGATCATTGTGGGCCTCATACTAGCCGGCACTGTCGGCCATACTGTCTACATGATATACTTGTTTACAACAGCCCCAAAGTACACTGGAAAAACTCACCGTAGAAGACCCATGAAGAGAGGGGGAGGTGTAGAGGCTGGGCTTGGGGGCAGGGACTTGGCAGGCAGGTGAGATCAAAACCTGATATGTACCGTATCCCTGTGCATTAACGCGCACTGAGCTTTTATTTAGCATACCCTTTTATTTTGATAACATGCTCATGAGCTCATATGCAAGAACAATTTGTTTTCTGAAAAAAATGAGAGAAAAAATGTAAGTTTAATGAGTCATTTTTATATGTTGGAAGTGCTTACTAAGCAGAGCCATTATATACACTAAATCTACGTAGCAAACATGATATACCGCAGTATTTCAATTGACCTTATCGGTTGGCCAAATGTATCTAGTTGAGTATTCAAAAACCTTGTTGGGAGCATAATAGCACAACTTTGTGAGCATAGTCTACATAAAGATTTGTGAGAGTTCTGAGAGAGATTTTTTGCAACAATAGCAAATAGGAAGTGGCTAGGGAGCCAACATTTTTCGGCTCCCTAGCCTACCCTCAGTGTGTAAGCTAGGGAGCCGATGGAAATATCTATAATATTTGAGTCTATTAGCGTACCACTTTAATAAGAAATATATGAAGATTGCATTTTCTGTTTATCCTATATTGAATGTTTTGGTTACAATATAGTCAACTACTTTTTATGCATAGCAGCATATACTAGCTTTCCCCGGCCAGCGTTGCAGTGGCACAATGTGGCTGTTGAAAAGTATGTTGCAGATTCTTGCACTTTCTTTCCATTGCATCACAAATTCAGAGAAACTTGTACATATAGATAGCAGTGAACAGCGCGGGACTGAAATGGTCCCGCCCCACGTTTTCCAATATTCTGTCCACTCCCGCCCCGCTCCCGCGATGGTTTCCAATATTCTGTCCAATCCCGCCCCGCTCCCGCAACAATTTTTATATTCATCCCGCAACAGTTCCGCAGCAGTCCCACATCCATATTTGATCTTCCCGCAACAGTCCTGCAATAGTTGTAGATAGATTGTGATTAATGTGTACCCCTAACCTCATTTATTTTATCAATTACTTTTCAAGCTGTGTAATTGAAACTTTCAACAACTGACATTCTAATGACATGTATCAGAATACAACCAGAAGCTCATTATTCATTGACTTTTTTTGAAGCAAATGAAACAAAACTGAAACATGTTTTTTAACAACTATGCATTATTTCTTGAAAAAAAACATACATATTAACATAAAAATAAGATAAAACAAACAGTGACAGTATAGCTCAATTGATCTTTATGAATACATATCATAAGGGAAGTTTCCTTAACAGGGAGATACCACATGGACAATTTCCACTGTGCATTAATGGTCAACATCTCCAGTTGATTGTCTCTTCATAAAAAGTAATTCACATATATGGCTAACTGACTTGACTGACACCACTTGCACCTAATACAAAAGCCCAGTTAAGCAAACACTGGTGATTGTTTACTTTCAATGCAATTATAGCTAACTGACCACTTGACTGACCATGACACAGGTCTAACCTGCTACTGACTACTGCTATTTAAGTTCACTGGTCAAGTGTTATGTTTATTTACTTAGCATTTGCTGACTAGTTATAGAGGTAATTGTGAAAGGCACCCTACAGTGACAGTTAATTTTACAATATCAAAACCAGCAATCAACTGTTCTTTTTATTTGCTGAGCAAGAGAAAGTTTGGCAACTTTTTAATGCTTGTCTGAATCTATAATTGCTTTCTTATGTTACAATTAGGTAAATTACTTCTCATGTCTGAGAATATCTATTTATGATAGTGTTTGCTTTACGTAATTAATGACTGGGACAATTATCTCAGCAAACAAAATTCAACCATTGGTGACTACTATTGAAGGTAATTAATATGCATTATGCAAATCAACCATTGGCTAATTGAGAATGTCTAAGCCCTGTGAATTAAGCCTAGTTCTCAATAAGACCTTTTTTAAAATTAAGCATAGTTCTCAATAAGATTTGTAAATGTATCTTGATTTGTGAAGAGTTAACATTGGATTTCAACAGTCATTGTACTGTCATGTATAAATATTGTCGGGACATGATTAGATATTGTTCAATTTTGTCCCACATCTTTTGCTATCAAGGTACTGTTGCTGGACTTTCATGGAACTACTATGAAGATCTAAGTGTTATGAGGATTGACAAAATCCACACCATTTTATTGTCGTGGGACTGTCGCGGGACTATCGCGGGATTGTCGTGGGAAGATGTCCCACGAAAATCCCGCAAGTTGACAATGTGACCACTCCCGCCCCCACTCCCTCCGTCCCCGTTTTGTGACCACCCGCCCCGGGAGTCCCGGGACTGTCCCGCCCTGGACTCTCGCAGTCCCGCGCAGTACACTGATAGATAGTGGTCATGCACAAAATGCTAACAACCAATATTATATGACATTTGAAGTAGCCTATATTTAGAATATTTAGAAACAGGCCCCAGACACTTATCAAAACTGAACTAGCTAACTTAAACTTATTACAATCAACAAAATCAAGTTTACATAATTACATCACTGGCACTAATCTATTGATGGTTCTAATATTGACAAATGTTAGATCGAATTATAATCAGGGTATCTATTGGGCTTTGTAAGGATGTATTGATTTAGCTGAAAGCCACGAATATAAAAGGACCTAAATTTACTAGAACTGCAAATTTAAAAGGAAAATGCATAGGTGGTTCTAAAGGGTTTTGTGGGATATATTAGATTTCATGACACAAATTGTGATCTTTGTGATAAGTGAAATGCCATATTGATGCTCAAATGTCACATTAAACAGTGTGAAAAATCATTTACCATGTACAAATTTAGATGATTGTGCACTCATGATACACGCATACTGTTAATGTTTTGTATGTAGCTGCCTCGTATTTTTGCAGCACAACGAGACAACGATCATCCGCAGCGAGTCAGCACTCCAACGGCAGTAAACGCAGCCTGGCAAAGAAGGCATCAGCAGACAGTAGGTAAGGGCAGGATAGACTCCGGCCCATTGAGATAGGGACAGTAGCTTCCATGATGTCATATGCAAAGCCTCTTGCTCTTGAAGACAGAAGACATGTGAAAACTGATAGCACAACTGTGAAAAAGACTGGGCTAAAGTGATAAACCGTCGTTCTAGTATATTCTGTATATTCTTATAAGATTGATGATGGCTGGCATGTTTAAGCACCAACCTTTGCTGTCAGATGCCTCTTTGAAATGTCAGCAACCATGGCTTATGTACAAGTAGTCTGTGTGGCTGTCTGGCAAACCTGATTACGATGGTTTCAGGGTGATCTTTTACAAAGACTCAAAACACTATGAGTTGTCATTAGTATTTTCTTAATGTTTTCTTTCAGTTTTTTTTCTTAGATATTCTAACTTCAAATGCCTAATCCCTTGTTAACTGATACCAAATGAGACTAGCTGATTAAAGATAATCAAGACAGCCCATGAAACCTGACAGTCTTGGTTATGTTTAATAATAGACTGACAGCAACAACTAAACATCAGAATGTCATAATAAAGGTTTTATCATAATTTATAGAATACAGTAGAATATAAATGTTTATTTCAGCTCAATTCCATATACATAGATAATAAAACAGCACCACATGTCACAGAGTGCATAATCGTTTTTTCCATTCCATATACATTATGGAACTTGGGTACCGTACTGCGCGCAGTCAAGTAGGATTTTAATTAAGATATTATCACAGTTTTTTATTCTATTTTTAAAAATTGAATGTATTTTCTAATGTTAACATTAATAAAAGCATTAATATTGTTCAGTAGCATATTTACAGTAAACATGGGGACTTTGACCTTGTTCTTGTTTGGCTGAATACACATTTTCCTAGACTTATTAGGATTGTATATAATTTCATTGTTGATGCAAAGCATTCACATAAATTGTTTTAGATTTCTGAAGAGCACTAGGAGATGGTGCTAAAAGTATGGTATCATCTACGTAGCATAGATGATAGTAGTTTAGACCATTCAGGTTACAACCAGAGTTGGCAGGTTTCTGCCCTATGAGGTTTTTACCCTAGTTCCTACCCTAGTTTCTCCCCGGTATTTACCGATATGGGAGAAATACCTTTCTGCTCAGTTTCTCCCCCTTTTTGGCAGAGAATCTAAAATTTTAGGGGAGACAGTGAGAAGAAACTATTTTAAAGCATTTTATCTACACTATTCTTTGATATAAGTATATGAGAACATATTGTAAAAATCATAAATGATTAGATACCATTTTTTATTTATTGTATGGCCACTTATTACCTTTAGAATTTATCCCCCTTTTAGGGGAGAATAACTCAACTAATAGAGGAGGGACTCTTTTGTGACAAATTTTCCACATTATTAGTATTCCTTGCGATTACTACATTAGAATGCATATTATACATTACACATCATTTTTTTAGCTTCCATGTAAATCAATTAGGATTTATTTTTAATTAGATTTTTTCATAAGTATTTTATGGGATTTTGTGTAGTAATCAACAAAATCTCTATATAGTTTACTGTCAGATGTATTGATGAACAGAAATACTTCCATCCGTATAGGGAATCATATTATTTTTTCCATGGGCACCAGTATTGGGGTATGTATAGTGCTACTGCGATTTACAAACACTAGCAGGAATGATTGGTTGGACTATTATAGCAAATGAACATTGATTTGAATTTCATTGTAAACTTTTAATAACTAATTACCTAATGATGCCATTAATTTTTATTAGCAGAAACTCCTATTTTAGGAGTTTGTAGATGATTTTGTCCAAATAAATGCTCCATTAAATAGTTTTTACTTGTCTTTTTCTGACATTTAGCTCTGATTATATTGATTTTTTCTTATAGTTCAGACTTGTTTTATTTCCTTATATTTCGTTTGTGTTGCAAAAGAATTAATGTGTGTACATATATATCTGTAAGAAAAAAGTTAAAACATTTAGCATATATTTTGTTGTGAAATAATTAATGGGAATATTTTTTAAAACAATGATTGAAAGCCTAATTCACCTCTTTGGAATAGATCTGTGCCTTTAATTTGTAATAATTGTACTGCTGATTAGCAAATGTCTACAGTTAGTATTAAGCATTGATTTAATGATTAACAACATGTAATTGTTTGTAAATTGAACATATAGTGTATTTGTTTTGATATTGTTAGTGTGTTATGGAAAATAAACAAATGAATATTTCGCTGGGTTCTTTCTTTTAGTATACCTTTCCAAGCCCTATAAGGCTCATTTTCAACTTGGTATGCACATAGAAATAAAGAATGCATTGCACATTTTTAAGAATTAAGTCCAAAGTAAAAAGCAAATGTAATTTTCACAGTGCTTATACTTAGCGAGTCAGTTATTGTTCACAGTATTTGTGCATATTTTCACACAGACCCATACATAACTGTTATACTAGATTATTAGTAATACATTCTGAAAATACAGAAAGCGGAAATTATCAAAAATTACGAGTGTTCAAGGTTCAACACGTCATAAATATGGTGTCCATTGGATGTAAGGCGTCCTAATATTAGTTCATAATATAAGTTCATACGGCGTCATACTCAAAATCAAGAAGCCATATTAATGTGGGAGAGTGGGGCTGGTTGAGACACGGATTGGTTGAGACAGGGGCTAAGCGGCTTTAATTTGAAAATATTAGCAGCTAGACCTGGCCTCTGTTACGTTGCAAATTTGACATAACTTATCACATGTGTGTTGTCGACGTTTCAGACTAGTACAATAAATATTTTAGTATCTAGAAAAACTGTGCCTTTTTGTAAAAAAAAAAGTTCTTTTCTGTGCCACAGCTGTGAATTATGACTCAGATTAGTTAATCTTAGTGATATTGTTATCATCCTAGGCCTTTCTAAACACACAACTAATTTTTCCTGTTTACTTATTGCACAGGATTCATAAGTATTTCTGCAACATTTTGTCCTGAATAACGCTTAGAAAATAATGTCTCAACCAAACCCATTGAGTGTGTCAATCAACCACATTGTGAGTTTGTTGAAGAATCCTGGGCGACCAAATTAAATCTCTCTTTTTTTTCAGAAAATGGTTCAACCTTCCCATTGTGAATATGTGATACAATTGAAGCCAACACATTAACAGAAATTTGTGCTAAAACAAAAACATCTCAAAATTAACTAGGGTAACGTAACCAATTTTTGGCCCCCTAAGGGCCGAAAATAGAATTTGTGTCATAGAAACCAAATGGAAATAAACTCTGTGAAATCCTCTTGCATACATCAAACTTATATCAAGACTCATAGATAGTTATATTGATGGAATTTTATTTTCACAAGAAGACACACTTATTGAGAAAATCTCTTTTTAACCATGATTTCAGTTTTGCCCCCCCCCACATCTTTCAGTAATCGGCCCCCTACATTTTCAAATTAGAACCTTGTTACCATATTTGAAATCCTCGCAATAAATGAACATAAACTGATAGTATAGCCACAAATACAAACAGTACTAGTATCTGCTTTGTTTCTATTAAAAATTAAATCATATCATAACGTTCTCATGCTACACGACGAGCTGATAAGGCATCAGTCAATTATCTAGCCAGCATCTGTCGTAGCAATCCATGATCTTGAATTGATCAGCGAAATAGAACTAAAAATATAGCTAAAATCATAAAATGGCGACTATAACCTATTATATTCAAGTAGCTCCATACTAAACAACCTGAAGCACGTGTACTTCGGGTGACATTAGAAATGGGAGGGAGGATACCATAGCAAACACAAATTGCATCAATGGGATATTGATCGATATTATGACGGGTGGGGGAAAAGCTTATAACAATTTTGAATGAGCCTTCAACAGTGTGTTCAATGTAGGAAGACAACAAGAACTGACACAGTGAGCTAGGCCTTATAACAAGTAAGTAGATTTGCTAAATTGTTTTCATGATGTTCCGACATTTGTATAGTCATTTACTTCAAAATGTCCTTATCACCATGGCGCAATCACTTAGGCATCCTCCTAGATAAATAGACGTGTTCGGTGCTGCATTCACTAACCTCAAGCGGACATTATATATTATATATAATAAATATTATCCTCAATTGTGCACACATGTTCAAAAAAAGCTTTAAACCTTTTGTTGAACTGCGACTGTACTGTATGGTCAGTTGTTTTCCAAGAGGGCATTATGGTGATGGGACAATCCAATAGATATTTGTTTAAATATATCAAGACGGCTCTATCCCAAGCATGTGACCGTCACATGTGTCTTTCAATATACGGACTTCCGTTACCACGTAAACTACTAGTATTTATGCATTGGAGATTGAATTTTAGAAATTTGTAAAAGATTTTAGAGCTTAAACTGTTCATGCATTGGAGATTGCATTTTGGAAATTATTAACAAACGCCAGTCATAGTTCATCTAACCAAATTTTCTTTGCATGGTCGGCATTTAGATGTTACAATTACTTCACAAATAAAATCAATAGCATTTTCTCTACAGTTCTTGATAAAGTTTGCTGTATGTATGATATTAAACTAAAATAATAACCCTGTTTTTCAAATTCTATTACTTTCTTTGGACAAGTTTTATGGCAAGTTACTTTTGAATATACTTTAAATTAATGGCAAATTAATGGCAATGATTAAGCAAGTTGGCAATAGCTCAAGCGGATGTTTTCACATGTTCGTCGCTTTCATCTTCGAGGTTTCAAGAAGCAGTCTAATTTAATGTGGCCAACGGACATGTAGCCTCTCCTTATACAATACAATACAGCCCGACCCGACAATAGAATACAATATAATACAATTCATATAGTGCACATTCCACTAAGGGTCCATAAAAATTACTTTTTTTAATTTTGGGAAATATATTTATTTTTAGATTGTTTCCCTAGTACTATTGATTAATTGTATGAAATAGAATTTAGGTGTACATGTAAGTTATAACGTTACAATATAACTGGTCTTGTGTCATGTTTACACATGCGAGCCATTTTTGCCAGCCCCGTGTCTTTATCACCCTGTATTGATTTTGATGCACATCACATTAAACTAAGGATAAACACAATATTTATTCCAACAATTATTCACAGAGAAGCATAGGATAGTTGGTTCTCTCACTACACATACAGTTGATATTATGTCCATTCACATGGCAAATCCCACCATTCAGGACAGCGCCGGTTATACTGCACAAACTGCCCCATCTCAACAAACAAAACATACAGGGGGCTGAGGCAGTTGAACAATAAAGATAAATAGGGAGTGCGCTGATTGGAATAGAATGCCACCCCTTGTAGCATGCTAAGTCTTTGGTAGTCATCGGTTGATACAATTGATACATTGTGTAAAAGAGAGCAAAGTTTGTTGAACAGTGAACACGGTTCTGATGTTGGGTTGTAGTCTTGAACTATAATTCATAGCTGCCTCCTGCAGGCTGCTTCCTAAAGCCAGGGAGATAGAAACCTTTGGAGCTGATAGTGATAGCTGCTGGTAAAGAAGTTGTGCTCCATTTGTTTTCTTGTACACATCGGACCATGTGTATATCATATCCCAGACCTGAGTGGAGTCGTGTTTGCTGATTTCACTGGCCAGGTTGTGAATCTCAATTAGAAGACCAATGTCTCTACTTGCATTGCTCAGACGTAGACATCCAGAAGTGACACGAGTCCAGCATGAGTTGAACGGTCCAATACTTTTCACATACACTGGGATAAAACCGGGAATATCAGTGTAGGGCGGCAGCCTTGTATGAACCACAATGAGACAACTGATTCCATTTACATAAATATTCTGATCATGGCATGGTGACAGATTAGGATTTTGCTGGCTACTGAGCCACTTATGTAGCTGTGATATCCTCATCACCTGTTCCAGGGGGTCTTCATACTCAGCGCATTGACTCACAGTCCAGTTGAAAAGGCCACAGCTGTGTCTATGATACTATCCACAAACACCAGGGAACTGTGTCAATATGCTCCACAATCACACAGAAAGGTCTGATTAGAGTCATCATCTGGTACTCATTAAACTTATGCACCTGACACCATGCTGCACGAAGTGCTCTGTATACAGCGTTTCGGGGATCACACTACTTAACGTGGGGCTGCCATTCACTCAGTCTAAATGCATTCGTACCAGTGTAGTCCAGAACAGAAAATGCAAACTCAGATCTTGTCTTACCAAGCCCGATCTGAGGTGAAAAATCCTCGAGAGACGGCATGTAGTCAGACTTATATGGACACTCTAAACACTAAAGGTACATGGTTTCCATTGATGGGAACGGTACAGCCGGTCTCTTGTGGGTGATGTTATAGGTGCACCAGAAGTCGGCTATAACTTCACCTACTTTTTCATGCCCATGTACATGTACAAGCATTTCTTCTATTCTTGTGTACACTTTTTTCACTTTGTACTTACATAGCTTCAGTTTGTCCCTGTCATGGCACATGCCATGGTATGTACTCAGATTCTCTTAGTACAGTTTCTCAATGTTTGTATAACAGAGTATGTAAGCATTAAGACCAGAGGCCATCATATCCCCATGATCGAAATTCCTGTCTCTAACAAAATATCCATGCCATATGTAATACACATACTAGTACTCGTGTTATTGCTGCAATAAAACGAGTTTCCATTTTCCAATGAAATCCAACATACAATGCATGCAAATTGCATAAACACAAAGTGTATTAAAGTGTTCAAAATCAATTGTGAGTTCACTAGCACTGTCTTCTGTTATTTTTCAGTGTTCATTCACATTACACTGTAGTTCACAGTGTTTTCCATACAGACTACTAACACCTATATGATGAACTGTTCTGTATTTGAACTTGAAATCTAACATGACTCCTCTGAAATCTCACCCTCTCCAAGTCTAGTATTCTAAAATTTAAGTGTGAAGTGGAAACCCTCGTCTAGACCTCATAAATGGAGTGAGGATGCATGAATATTGTCAAAGTTAGTTAGAATTTTGGAGTGAATTAATACAATACATCATCGCAAACTTAAGCTATGCATGTGTATGTATTAGCTTTCTTATTACTATAGTTATTCTACCGGTAATTTCTCTCAATATTAATAAATTAATCTTGTTACAATGTATTTTGTAAAAAACACATTTTATACAAAATTAGGAAAAACATTTACTATTGATTTTAGCTTCCGTAAACTAAATACCATTGTCAACAATTATTGAGAAAATCCATCTTTAGTTATTAAAATATATGAGAATCTCTTTCACACCCATGAGCATTGTTATTTTTAATAACTAGTGACTTAAATAATATATTTATTATATATAATATAATAAAGTATGTGACAATTGTTTATATTTGGTTGTGTGATGATTGTTTTCTCTGCAGTTTGTAGTAATATGATATAATTTTAGCAAATAATTCTAAATTAGGCTACATTGTTTTTACAAATGTAGCATTTGTGACTAACTTATTTTAACACTTGTTTCTCTCTCTCTCTCTCTCACGTCTTTTTTAGCAAGCATATTTCTACCAACGATAGATAAAGCTGAAGACAGGTTTTACAACGCTAAGCTTCCATTTTGACTATATCAAGTCGCCCTGGCGGGACTGACTCAAACTCACGACCCTAAGGTTGTAAGACCAGAATGATATCATCATCCCAAGCAGCGAGCTGTTAAAAGGATACACGGCTGAACCGTTGTCTCCATAACCTCCAGCTTACATACTTGATCTGTTATCATCTCAACCCAGAGGTCGTGGGTTCGAATCCCACATGAGGACGAAATTTTGGGAAGGTCTTATTAGCAATTTTAGTGCTATATGTGTGTTTCCCCGTGGTTGTGGAAACATTTTCACACTTCTCTCTCTCTCACACGTCTTTTTTAGCAAGCATATTTCTACCAACGATAAATATAGCTGAAGACAGGTTTTACAACCCTAAGCTTCCATTTTGACTATATCAAGTGGCCCTGGCAGGACTCGAACTCACGACCCCAAGGTTGTGAGACCAGAATGATACCATCATCCCAAGCAACGAGCTGTTAAAAGGTTACACGGCTGAACCGTTGTCTCCGCAACCCCCAGCTTACATACTTGGTCTGTTATCATCTCAACCCAGAGGTCGTGGGTTCGAATCCCACATGAGGACGAAATTTTGGGAAGGTCTTATTAGCAATTTTAGTGCTATATGTGTGTTTCCCCGTGGTTGGGGAAACATTTTCACACTTCTCTCTCTCTCACACGTCTTTTTTAGCAAGCATATTTCTACCAACGATAGATATAGCTGAAGACAGGTTTTACAACCCTAAGCTTCCATTTTGATTATATCAAGTGGCCCTGGCAGGACTCGAACTCACGACCCCAAGGTTGTGAGACCAGAATGATATCATCATCTCAAGCAGCGAGCTGTTAAAAGGTTACACGGCTGAACCGTTGTCTCTGTAACCCCCAGCTTACATACTTGCTCTGTTATCATCTCCACCCAGAGGTCGTGGGTTTGAATCCCACATGAGGACGAAATTTTGGGAAGGTCTTATTAGCAATTTTAGTGCCATTGAATGATATATGTGTGTTTCCCAGTGCTTGCAGAAACATTTTCACACTTCTCTCTCTCTCACACGTCTTTTTTTAGCAAGCATATTTCTACCAACCTAAGCTTACAACCCTAAGCTTCCATTTTGACTATATCAAGTGGCGCTGACGGGACTCGAACTCACGATCCCAAGGTTGTGAGACCAGAATGATACCATCATCCCATACAGCGAGCTGTTAAAAGGTTATAGATATAGCTGAAAGACAGGTTTTACAACCCTAAGCTTCCATTTTGACTATATCAAGTGGCCCTGGCAGGACTCAAACTCACGACCCCAAGGTTGTGAGACCAGAATGATACCGATGTCTCCGTAACCCCCAGCTTACATACTTGGTCTGTTATCATCTCAACCCAGAGGTCGTGGGTTCGAATCCCACATGAGGACAAAATTTTGGGAAGGTCTTATTAGCAATTTTAGTGCTATTGAATGATATACGTGTGTTTCCCAGTGCTTGCGGAAACATTTTTCACACTTCTCTCCCTCTCTCACACGTCTTTTTTAGCAAGCATATTTCTACCAACGATAGATATAGCTGAAGACAGGTTTTACAAACCTAAGCTTCCATTTTGACTGTATCAAGTGGCCCTGGCGGGACTCGAACTTATTTTATTTTTTTATAACTTATTTTAGTCACACATTTACCACTCATAATTCATGTAACTAAATTAATCTAGACGCTACAAAGTATTTAAACAATAAATAATTGAATAGTTTATTCTTGAAATTTTATTTCACATCACACAAGTTTACAATGAATGGCATAATAGGTTTTATGAAATCACAATCGATGATCACAAAATTATTTTGCATCGTACAAACAAAATGTAGCACGCAGTCCTAATATTTACCTTTTCCACCAAATCAGTGACTTAGCAAATACTTGTGTCATGCACCATCCACAATAACATAAATTAAGAAATACTTACCCTGCAAAATGGAATTTTATTTCTGACCTCAACAAGTTACATTTGGAAAGGTTTGCCAAGAGTAACGCATACATGTACACAGTTTTTGAAGGAATGAAATGCCATACAAAAAAGAAATTCAAAGTTCTTTTATAGTTTTCACTACTGACAGAAGCATATAATTAGGAATTTGTTTAATTCAGTTCTATATCGCATGGTTTAAAACGCCCACAAATGTGCTATATCTGTAGAATTTTGCATACACATCAAAGGAACTGCAGGAAATCATTCACGATGACAAAATATACACGTGTGTGCACACATAATAAACATATAATTTCATGTAATACCACAAAATAGAATGGAACACCACAATCATTACTAACTTTCACTCATTTCTTACATAAAACTATACAAAATCTCTCACAAACTTCAAATATACAACACACACTTAAGAGACACTATTAAAGAACATTAGAAATCAGCCTGCATTGACTGTGCATATACAGAGGTAATAAGTAAGAAGAAAGACGCAACCAGATCTACAGTATGAACACACATAAATAATGTAAAATGAATGATAAATATAATAATATATAAAAAATCTTAACTACATGTGTGATGTAAATTTGAAAATAATGTTTCAAATATCTAAAATAAGCTAATAAAACTACTCTAGTAATAAATAGATGTAAAATATCTAACAAAAAATTACTAAATATATGTTTTTTATCATACTTTGTATACATACATGTATATAGCATAAGGCAAAAAAGCAGCCAAGATTTAAGATCAATATCAAAGAACAACAGAAAATTCCATTTACATGTTGTACATGTATCTTTTGATTAACATACAAGACAACATAACATCAGTTTTAAAACTTTTGTTTTGACCAAATTTTAGACCCGCTAAAATTCACCATAATCGGCGCAACATTTGACAATCTTGTGACTAGTCTGTTACTCTCATGATTTGGCTCGTGATTACTCATGCTCAATACAACATCCAGGGATTATTACAGAGAATCTGTTTAGTTACGGCTTACGACGAGCTAGAAGTACAACCATAGAAGACGTAGGCAAGTTGAAATTACTCTACGTTATAGTTTCCAAAATGTAACAAATATTTTCAAAATGTTTTGAGTTTTATTAAAGCTTTTCAACTCTACAGAGTCGTAATCATCTTGGTTATAATAAAACTCAAAAGATTTTGAAACATTTGCTTACATTTTGGAAACTATAGCATAGGAACAAAACATAGTACCAAAAATGACACCATATGCTATGTATAGACTTCATGAAATTACTAATATGAAATTATTCGATATAACCATACTATTGAATATCAACAGTATATATACGTGTAACACTACGTGCATTATTAAAATTAAATTTACTATTATTTCTAACGAACTCTTAATATAGCACTAGAAAACAAATTAATGTCAGACAATCACAAAAAATATGTTTATAAACATTCTAAAATAAACAAACTGATTAAAACTTTTACCCTTATAGAGAGTATCACATATTTACTACATGTACTTAACTATCAATATCCATTGACGTTTCTAGGATCATTCTGCTACAAGTCTACTTCCTTTAAATTCATGCTGTCTAATGAAGTCTCATTAAACTTGCCTTGAGCCAAGTACAAAATGTATTGTTTTGTTTTGTTTGTGCGTATCACAAAAATTGCATATTCACGTTAAAAATTGCTAGCACTACTGAAATTCATATCATAATTTCTATAAAATTCTAGATAGATGTGCAACTCAATACTACCTTCTGTGTTTGTACATTTTTTTAATTTGATGTTTCAGTTTTCTAACTATAATAATTAAAATGTATGAAACGCAAATATCTGATTTGCATAATCAAACATTCCACCATATCAAATATTCCACCATACATGTAGATGTATTGGGTGAAATGAGATTCTTCAAATTTCATACATTGGCATTGCACCAATGAAAAATACCAGTTGACTCTGAGAAAGCTGAAAGATTCTGGTCCCTTCTTTAAGGAATGAGAACAAACGTTCCCTGAACACACCATAGTCCCTTACAACCTCTTATACATGTACTTCCATCTTTCAAGTAGAAAGCAAAATAGGATTTTCATCATTATTTCTTGATGTTAACCTCATGCTCCAAATGTCAGACCATATACATGTAGTTCAAACATGAGATACATTTGTATTGCATATGCAATTCATATTTATCAAACATTCTAAATATGACATTTTTATTGCAAACAATAGACAAAATAGTTTCAATTCAAGTTCACTATTCAAGATTTGTTGTGTTGAAGATACTGAGTTTTTGTTTAAATTTTTATCGATCAGCACTGTCCAAGTTGAGAAATGCAAGCCTGGTCTGAAAAACAAATGGAGTACATGTAAAGTGTTATATGATGATCATTGTATTCAACATTTTAACATTTTTGGTAACTCTTCAAGTTTATACACAAATCGGTTTACATGTAAGTAATCCATTCTAACACCATAATCTGAAGAGAATGTCCAAAGGAAACCATGTTCAAGTTATCCTTGTCTCTTGTAACATTTTCTTCATTCTCGGTTAGCAAAATCAAATTCAGTAATAAGATGTAGAAATATATTTAGAAAAAAACAGAAATACAACATACAAGTTTTGTTCTTGATTAAGTCAATCGTATAATCGTAATTTGATTTTTATTTAAATTAGCGTCTTTTATCAGAACACATACATGACCATGTACTAACCCATGGATACTTGCACTATGGAAGGTTTAATATTGAGAGCTCATGACTTCCACCATTGTTTACTTCATGGCATGGCTTGGAGTAAACAAGCCACTAGCTCTACATACATATCATTATCCTACCACAATACATGTGCCCTTGTCCCATGCTAATATACAATGTACTAGCTATAAATGGTGCTAATGTCTACTTAAAAAGATTCTAAATCTTAAATGAAACATTTAGAAAAAAATGCAAAAATTGCAAATATACAATTACAGGGTTGGCAAATATTTTAAATGAGAAAATAAAATTTCTGACATTTTCCTGACAAAATTATATTTTTTGGTGAACTATGAAATGCATATTACTTCCTGACAAGCTGCATATACTGTAAGTTGGTTTATATTGAATATTGACTACATGTGTATCTTGCGCTTTTTACTGCTATCCATACGGTTTCAAGAGTTTCTACTGTCGATGGAACACTGTCAACAGTTTTACACAACAGTTGCTTTACAACAGCAAAATAAGCCTAAATTAATCAATGTTTGACTTGCAATTGAAACCTATTAGAATGTTTGCAGTCAATTGCAGATTAATAAAGCCAAATGAGGTTAATAAAAGCTTATAGCAGATGATGATGTCTATATCACACTGAACAAACTGGGGATGGTTACTTTTTACAATAAAACCACTTTACATTTGGATGTAACCTCTATGAGGCTACCCCGGTGGGGGAGGGGCTGGGGGGTATGAAACCATGTGAGATGTCGGACTGATCTTCAGGCCCAGTTTTTTTTTTAATTTCAGCTTCATCCCCGCCCCGTTTAAAATTAGCAATTTTCAAAGCAGCCATCTGATATGTGCACCCTAGATTTTCAAGCCGCGTCCGTCCTAATATCAAGTCGAGTTTTTCAGCCAGCCCCTTACATGACTTTTTCATACACCCAGAAGGACATGAGGGAATGATCATAAATAACTATGCCGGGGGGGTCGTCCATTTTTTGGGGCGCGAAGAAATAGTTAACCCACCCCCCCATCAATATTTTAAAAAGTTGAGTGACCCCGCACCACCTTCCACTATAGAAAAAGTCCTCTATATAGTCATTGGATTGCTAAAAGAAAATATTTGAAAAAAAACATACCGTAGCGTGATAAAAAAGTTCAGCGACCCCCCCCAAAGGGAATCAGAAAAGTTGGACGACCCCCCCACCTTTTTGGACGACCCCCTCGGTATCATTATTTATGATCGTTCCCTAATAAATAGTAGCCAAATAAAATAATGGCACATTCACTGTTCACACAATTTAAATAATTCTATTACTTTATCCAAATTGTACTATTTCCAAGTGCACTTTAATTTTTTGACTGCCGGGTATTATGAATCAAATGAATGAAAAATAATCATTTCAATTAAATCTCACATGTATGTTTTGGGTGAAAATATGTTTGCAACCGTTGATCAACAATCAACACAACTGATGTTTTCACAAAGCTGTCATAATCCTACTTTTTAGGTTATTTCCAAAAGTATTCGATGTCTATTGATAAAATGCAGTCATTTTACTTTTTAAATCATCCAGCAAAAACTGTTTCATAAAGTCTCCCCATGAGTTTTAAGCTGTTCTTTAAAAGGCATTTAGTACATGTAAATATCTGCATTGCAAAGGGTGCCATTTTCGGAATTGTATTCATGTATCCAGCAGAGTGGCCAAATATTTACTAATGGGTAGATTAGACATATAGCCTGATACAGATTCAATTATGATTCAATAAAATTGAATCAATACAACTAAACGTAAATCAATACAACTAAACATCATATAAGATGTCTGATGCGAGGTAAAAAATCCATTTGGTATTTAGTTTCTAAATATAGCTTTAAACACTTTTCCGATATTTATAATAATAACCCTACTGGTGGAATTTATCAAACTTTACTGAATACGTATCTGAATAATGCCAGACGTCTGATTTTGACTGCTGAGTGAAAACACCCGAAAACAACCAACGAAAGCACAAGCGCGAGACAAAACACACCACTAGCTGGGTAACGAAGGCAGCAGATGACAGCTCAAACATTTCACCGCGTACACACCCCGGCGGTCGTCACCACGGGAATGTCGTCTGCCTCAAGGTCAAGGTCGTTTGGTTCCAAGGTCACTGATGAGGGGTCAAGGTCGTTGCTGGAGGCATTGGCCGTCGTTAGTGACTCGAGCGATTCGGCCACAATCTCTCGCTGCTGCTCCACGAAGTTGATGAAGACCTGCGAATGGCATAGAAACGTCTTGGTTACGCAGTCGATTGATCCATTTGTCTGTCTGAACAAAGCATCGTGTTAAAATAATATTGATAATGAAAAAAGCTCACGTTGTCAAGCGTGTTCTGGCTGACAGAGTAATCCTCGATGTCCAAGTCTCGCTGAGCCTCCTCCATGGTGGAGAAGACACGCGCCAAGTCAAGCGAGGCTGATGGGAGCTCATACTGGGCCAGGTTGTGGTGTGAGACCTAAAACAGATTGGGTGCGAGGATAAAACAGAGGGGACAATGACCTATTTCAATTGCTTAACCACATTCACCAGAGGTTAAGTCCAAAAGAGGACATTTCTTGTCAAATTGCATGCGATTTTTCCAGACCTTACATTGTGAAATGATTGCTTAAAAGCTTTTATTATATAAATGAATATAAGACTGACCGGTGCAAAGCCGGTGGTGAGACCGGTAAAGTGTAAGTAACGTCAAACCTGTATGACTACAGTAAATCTCCTGAACAACGGAACCCACTTTGCAGTCCAAATTCCTTCCGTTGGAGAGGGTTTCCTCTGATTAGTGATCTGACCATAATCTTCTCGTGTACATCGGCATCCATTATAGCTCAGTTACTGAATCTTGTTTGATACGAGTGCATTTTCCGTTTGTCAGTAGCAGTTCTCTGATTAATAGATGTCTATTCCGTTGGCAGTTTATTACAAACATAATCTTTAGTATGTTGTCCATAAATTAAAAATTTCTGTTAAATTTTCCCTTTGTTATTTTTTCAATATGGCGCTTCCGTTCTACAGCGCATGTGCATACTTAATGGATTGTTGTTAGCCTCGCTAAACCGCATTTTAATGCATATCGGTGAATGCACGCCACCATAGAATCTAGATGATCGAGACTATGTGTTTCTTTGTTACGACATAACGAAACCAAGTGTGATAGCGAGAAAAATGGGTCACAGAACAAAGAAATTTGTTAGTAGATGTTAGCACATCGTAGAAGTATATGTTTAAATGCGGTGAATAATTGCTTTGAAGTTAACTGCGTGTTGTAGGAACAATAATAGTTGTTGTAGGAACGTGCTGTGATTGGCCGGTTTGTTAACGGCGACCTTTTATTGGCTTGAAGAAGCACCTACAATAACGAAACTAATTTAAATGCACAGCTCCGTTGTTTACAAGATAAAGAAAGCATGTGGAACACGATAACTAAGAGCAAAATAAGGTTAATTCCGTTGTTTGTCACCCCAAATGCCTTCCGTTGTTTGTTGCTGAGGACATTCCGTTGATTACTCCATTGTTTACTTATCTATATAATGGAAAATGTTAATGCACAGCAATTTCTTCCGTTATTGTTTTTTTCCGTTGAACACTACTCCGTTGTTGGGGAGATTTACTGTATTGGTATTCTGTTGGAAATCATCACTACTACGTGTATGTAAGAGCGATTGAGGGAATGCTGATATACATTGTACTCATGGTTGCCTATCACTACAGTCACAATTACCATTTGGAGATCATTTACGAAAGTCTCAAACCAATACCTTATGCAGAGCGTCGGGGAAGTGCCTCTGCACGAAGCGTGCGACGGCCGCTAGCTCTCGCTCCGGCTGCTGACCTTTGACCCTGATGACCACCGTGTAGCCGTCGCCGAAGCGTGTCTTGAGATGCTGGACGCTGCCGAGACAGCGGAAAGTTCCGTTCACCATGATGGCCAGACGGGTGCACAGCGCTTCACACTCCTCCATGCTGCAAGGGAGTGGTCATCGGGTGGTTAATGAGTGGTCAGTGGGTGGTCAGTGAGTGGGTTACACTTATCACAGTTAAGATGAGATATGTGGACTAGGTCTACAGTGGTTCCATACTAATATTGGAGTGTTTTGTTAATGGTCAGTAGGCATTCAGTCTGTGGTCAGTCATGTAATAGTAGTTTGTTTGTGGTCATTTTTGTTTTTTTTCTAATAATTTGCAGTGGCCACTCAGTATGTGACAGTGAAAGTGACTGTTACATATGATTGTGAGTGGTCAGTCAGTGGTCAGGTAGTGCTCAATTAGTGGTCAGTACCTGTGGGATGTGAGTATCACTGAGCGGCCTTCCTTGATCAGGTCGAGTATGAGGTCCCACAGGAAGCGACGAGAATGCGGATCCATCCCCGTCGTAGGCTCATCCTGAAACATGAAAATACATTGCTAGAAAAATGCCTACATATATACGTTTTTACATAAACGCTTGTAATTGCTGCTTTATAGATGAAAGATTGTCAAATCAAAATAATCAAATCAAAATAATAATAATGTTAGATGAGTGAGGAGTGATAATGACAGAAGGAGAGACATTCATTTACACTAGAAGCTATGCTACTTGTATGTATAGGCCAAAATTAATCCTAATCAGATCTTGGCTGCATTGTCAGAGGCATCAGGAGTGTAGACTTTTCTGACCATTCAGTTTCCACTACTCATGAGGAAGATGACCGGCGCCTGACCAATCAGTGACCACTACTCACCAGGAAGATGACCGGTGGCTGACCAATGAGGGCGATGGCGGTGGACAGTTTGCGGCGGTTGCCTCCGCTGAGAGTGCCGGCCAGACGGTCGGCGTACGGCTGCAGTGAGAGCTTCTCCAGGGCCCAGGACACCACCTACCGTACCGCCACAAGGTTATACACAGTCCTCACAGCGATTTTACTTAATACATTGTATATATTAAATAACCATCCACGCAATGTTTGAAAAATTCTCAATTTAGGGCTTGGTCTTTTACACAATAGTGCACATACATTGGAATTTCAATGGTCAAAGGGCCCGCCCACAGGTTGAAAAATGTAAGAGGTCGGTTTTTACATGAAAGTGCATAAACATTGGAATTCCAATGGTACAAATTTTTATACAATGCAAATGATGAGTATGAGCAGGGCTTTTTGCTTGTGGATATTTACAGCAAGTCATTGAAGATCATTGGAGTTTCACGATAGCAGATACTTGAAATCATCAAGGTGTTTGTACCATTGGACTTCCAATGGTCAACTTTTTATACAATCCAAATGATGAGTATGAGCATGGGACTTTTGCATGTGGACGCTTACAGCAAGAGCCATTGGAGTTTCACTAAGCGAATACTTGAAACCACCAATCATTGTACCTTGGCCTGTTCGCGGCACGGCACCCCACGTAGCCGCGCGTACAGCTGCACGTGTTCCCTCGGCGTGAGCTCGTCGTACAGGGCGTCAAACTGCGGACAGTAGCCGATGTTCTGCTGGACGCGATGCAGATTCCGCACAACGCTGTGAACAGGAACGGGGATAATTCAAGCTTCAAAACCATCATTCTCCGTCTATGTGAATGTCTTTTACACTGAACATATATTCAAGCCATTGAATTAAATTGTCCATTCCTAGTTCACGACGTTGCCAGCTTGGACTTTCGTCACAGGCAAAATCAATAAACATTTTCTTCTTGCTTGAGCAAATGCCGAATGTAAGGCGGTATGTTTGACATGACTCAGATCGAATCTTTTATTTATCCTGATGTTCTTATTTATTGGTTGAGGCCTTGAAAAGTGTTCCACATGGAATCGGCTCTTTGATGTATGAAGGGCTATTTTAAATAACTTGTGAACAGAAGAATAAGCTTGAAAAATATTAGGATGAAAATCCATGGCTTGCACTTTAAGACCAAATGATTTATAATATTCAGGGGTTCAACTGTTTTAAGTCTGTATGAATGGTACTTAACACTATGGGATTCTGAAAGCCAAAGTACACACCCTTCCGGGACACACAGAGTCTTCGTTGAGTAACAGCATTCAGTTAAGAGATTTCAGTCTAAACTGTACCTCTCAATCTGCTTTGCCCAACACACACTACACTGACCTGTCCCCATTGAGCGTTGCGTCGCCTGCACTCGGGCCGTGGTCGCCCGTCAGCATCTTGAACGTGGTGGTTTTTCCTGCACCGTTGACGCCGAGCAGACCAAAGCACTCGCCCTGGGGCACGCCGAGTGCCAGCCGGTCCACGGCAAGGTGCCGCGGGGCACTGCCGCCTCGCCGTTTCCATGGCAACCAACGCCGTGGCTCGTACACCTGAGTGGATGGACACAGAAACCGAGTTAGCTCAACAACTTGATACACATGCTGCTGCAGAATGCTACAGTAGCAGGGGAAAATGGTGTCCTCCTGCAATACAGGCATAAATCGGTCTGAAGAAGACTATTCCCTACCCTGGTAAGGTCCTAAGTCTAGTCCCTACCTAGTGAGGCCCCCGGTAAGACACCCAGTTTAGTATCTACCCTGATGAGGCTCTAGTCCCTATCCTACTAGTAAGGCTCAGAGTCTAGTTTCTGACCTAGTAAAGCTAGACTTAGTCTAGTCTCCCGGTCTAGTCTCTACCCTGGTGAGGCCCCTAGTATAGTACCTACTCTGGTAAGACCACCAGTTTAATATCTACCCTGATAAGCCCCTCAGTCTCAGGGCTGCCAAGTTGAATTTGCAGAAAACAGTATTCACGGAGGCTAAAAACCATATTTTGGAGCTAAAATCCTTACTCAGAAGGGCTAAAATCAGGATTATTTTCCATATTGTTTACGGTCAATAAAAAGAAAGAAAATCCATGTTTTTGCAGTTTTAATTATAATAACATCACTTTTTACAAATCATTTAAGAAGTTAGAGGACACGATATCTCTGGGAACTTCTATGTCAATGCATCTACTGTTTAAAATCACCGAAGTTATCACCCCCCCCCCAAGCATCCTCAGAATCTTCCCAGAGACATCGTCTCCTTTAATGTCAGCACTGTCCCCTTCCTTCTGGAGGTTGAGATTGGCTTTGGTGGTGGCACTTTTTGCCCTGGCCAAGAACTCTGGGGTAAAGTGATAGTTATGACACTCCTTGTTAGACACCAGTAAGTGCCTCTTCACCACCATTAAAGCATCAAATAATTCTTCACTCATACATTGTCGGAAATCAGTGTCGATGTGCCGAACTGCTGAGAACACTCGTTCTGAGTCTGCATTCCCATGAAAGATGGTACAAATTGCAAGCATGACATGGGATAACTCTGGATATTTAGGCATCAACTTGGCCCAAATTTTATCTATTCTATCACTATCATCTATAGCAATGTCATCAATTTGATAGCTACTAAACTGATGCTCAACTTTGTCAATATTCTCTCTTTCAATACCCAGTTTAGATCTCAGTAAAGAAATCAGTCACAGACTCACTAAGACTGCGAAAAAACAAAATAATATGATATGTTTTAAAAAATAATGAAATGTTTCCCACCAAAACAACATGGCCGCCGTTGCCATGCAATGATTTCCGCGATTGGACAAGAGAGGCAAGTGCTATGTCACGATCGGCCAATCAGCATCGCCGTTGCTTATATAATGACTTCTCGTTTGTCTCGCGTGACGTGTCATGGTGGCTGAGTATGTAAACAAACTGGTTTCATTCTAAATTTATTCAATTATTGGGTTCGTTCGACGATTTAGGCGTTTAAAAAATATTGTGTTGTATACATCGAAAACCGTATTATTTGCGACACAAACCGTATTTCCGTATTGGGATGTTGAAAACCGTATTTTACGGGTAAATCCGTACAACTTGGCAGCCCTGCAGTCTAGTCCGTACCCTGGTGAACCCTCAAATCTAGTCTCTACACCCTAGTGAGGCCTCTAGTACAGTCTCTAAATGGTAAGACCTCCAGTGTAGACCCTACACTAGTCATGTCCCTACCCTGGTATAAAAGATCCATAGTCTAGTCCTACCCTAGTGAGTCCCGTAGCATAGTCCCTATCCTGGCAAAACCCCTAGTCTAGTCAGTACACTAGTCTTGTCCCTACCCTCGTATTAAAGACCCCCAGTGTAGTCCATACCCTGGTGAGACCCCCAGTCTAATTCGTACCCTGGTGAGGCCCCCAGTCTGATTCGTACCCTGGTGACCTCCAAGTCTAGTCCCTACCCTGGCGAGGCCCAGTCTAATCCGTACCCTGGTGAGACCCCCAGTCTAATTCGTACCCTGGTGACCTCCAAGCTTGATGCTCCAAGTCTAGTCCGTACCCCGGTGAGGCCCCCCAGTCTAGTCCGTACCCCGGCGAGGTCCCGTACCTTGGTGAGGTTGAGCAGTCTGAGCGTGTCGTGGCGCCCGGCGCCCCTCAGCACGCGGCGCCGCTCGGCCGCCACGTCCTCGTCCTCGTCCAGCACCGGCAGCATCTGCTCTGACGGCACGCGCCTGCAACCAGGGTGTAGTAGTTGTTTACAGTAGAACCTATCTGCTAAGGCCAGTCGGGTGACAATATATAAGAAATCTTGATCTCTTTATGGAGGTTTGGAACCACGAAATATGGTGTTATTATAGAGGTGGTCTCCTTATAGAGGTGGTCTTAATTTTCGGTCCTACGGTGAAACAGCAGTAGTTGCCGGCTATACAGTAGGCTTTACAGTAGAACCTCTCTGTTAAGGCCAGTTGGGTGTCAATATACTTGATACTTTTGAAATTGAGAAAACTTCTTTACTAGCCCACTTGGGCTTCCCATCCCAGTGGGTTATAGTGCGCGAGGATGCAGTACAAGTGGTCTTGATGAAGAGGTGGTGTCTTTATGGAGGTTTGGAATTACAAAATATGGTATTACTATAGAGGTGGTATCTTATAAAGGTGGTCTTATTTGGAGGTTCTACTGCAGAGCAGTGGTAGTTGATGGCTGTATAGCTGGTTATAATAACATTCTCAATATCAATCAACACATGAAGACCAAAAGATAGACATAAACAACGAAGTGCAGCCAACAGACTCACTTTTGTTTGACGAAGAAGTTGAACTCGCACAGCAGGGTGATCACAAAGAAAATGGCGCCCATAGCTGCCATGGCGACCAGGTTACGAGCCATCAGCATCCACTCAAACGGAGACTTCATCTCGCTGTATTGGCCTGCAACATCGGTACTCAGGTCAGGAGAGTGATAGTAAGTAAAGGAATACAAGTCATGTGGCTAAACTCTATTTAAGAAAACAAGCCGATTAGTAACTAAAATGTTGGCAGAAAATTTTCAAATTGATTTTTTATCCAGGTTTAACAGGAACCAATTTTGGAACTGGCATACAATGTAGCCATCTTGAAATACTGGTTGTCATACATTGTATTAGAGATTGTGTGCTTATTACTGTACTGACTAAAATACTTCTAACTATTCAATCTTTTGAGCAAAACTGGTTGCAATACTGCAGACACACCGATCATGAAGAAGTACTGGTTGCAGTACTTACCAATCTTGAAGTACTGTTTGCAGTACTCATCAATCTTGAAAAGGTACTGGTTGCAGTACTTACCAATCTTGAAGAAGTACTGTTTGCAGTACTTACCAATCTTGAAGAAGTACTGTTTGCGGTACTCACCAATCTTGAAGAAGTACTGGATGCAGTACTCACCAATCTTGAAGAAGTACTGGTTGCGGTACTCGTTGAAGGCGATGTCCATGAGGCCGCGGCCGAGGCAGTAGTTGGGGAACACGAGGAACACCGACTTGACCACCTCGTGGATTTGCTGCAGCAACTGGAGACCAATGAAAAATGTTTCATGAAATTATAGATACGTGAATTTGATATGTGCAACAACAAAATTTTATAAAAACACTAAGGAACTACATGTGGTCCACGCTACGTCAGGAAATTTCAATGTACTGCAAATGAAAATTTGCTTAATCACAATTGTGGCTTTTTTTTGTAGGCAATTTTCAAAACTTTCCTCACAGTAAACTTGGATAAACTTTTTTTCTTTCAAATACACATATCCATGATTTGATTTGAATCATTAAACCATTATCAACAATGTTGATCAACCTAATCATTTTATTTACTGGACCTATTATTAAGAGTCGCAACTTACAAATTTACTACTTTCATATTGGAGTTACTTTATATTCACACTAGTTTAAAAGTTTATATGTTTGCGGTGTTGCCACAATTTATATACATTGTATTATATGCTAGAACTTCTCTATTAGGACCACCTTTGTGACCAATGTTTGTTGGTCTCAATAGATATAGAATACAGAGGTTCATTTTGGTAGCGTTATGAAATGTTTATGACCGTAAAAAGAAGTCTTATTGTAGATGTGGTCTCAATAGGGAGATGGTCCTAATTGGATGTTCATACTGTATTGCCTTTTATCAGGGGAGCATGAAGTCCATACCTGGTCGTCCTGACCGAACATCTCAAGTAGGAAGCTGGTGAGGATGCACGTGATGCCGATGAACAGGTTAATGACGATGAGGGCGATGTACGCCGTACTTGGCTCCTCGAACCAGAACGATGCCGGGTACATCATGGGGGTGATCGACCAGCCGTACCTACACGTGAAACAGTCTATAGTACATCATGGACTCTAATTTAGACTTACATGAAGGAGAGTTAGATGACTTGGGTTTAGAACACCTTAACATGTTTGTTTATGAGTGTAATAGGGGTTTGAAGAAAAGGGTTCACCACAAATGCCCATCTTGTACTCTAATTCAGACATCACGAGGGTGATGGACCAGCCGTACCTACATGTGAAACAGTCTACAGTATATCATGGACTCTTGACTTAGACTTACATGAAGAAGGGTAAGATAATTTGGATTTAGAACACCGATACATGTTTGTTTGTGACTGTTATAGGGTTTTAAGAAAAACGGTTCCAGTCTTGTACTCTAAGTTCGACTCACATGAAGAAGAGTGAGATGACGGCCGGGAAGTTGGTGTGGGACACATAAGCGGGGATGTTGAACACGCGCAGGATGAGGATGCAGCAGACGGCGGGGATCGTGTAGTTGGCCATGTCCCACGCGTAGTTGGCCAGCCAGTAGATCACTCGCGAGATGCCTGGCACATCACAAACACATGATCAAACTGCACACATTTATATGTAACCCCCTGACCCCAAACATTGGGATATAACATCCTGTATTGAATTTGCAACATTTATATCTAAAAGCCCAGTCCTGTAAATAGGTATACGGTCGACTTGCATATAAAAGCTAGGGTGTTGTCTTTATGTAGTTTCGAGATGGTTTGTTCATTGAGGTTTAGGAACACAATAAATCATCTTAGTAGAGGTGGTCTCTTTGTAGAGAAGATCTTAATTGGAGTTTTTACAGCAAAAACGATACAAAACACTTAATATTTGTCTTGCTCACCTGACACAAACTGCAGGTGCTTGGCCTTGATGGATTTCTCGTAGACAAGGAATACGACGAAGCTCGCCGGCACAAACGACATGGCGCAGATGATGAAGATCGCGATCAGGACGTCTGAGCCCTGCTCACTGGAACACACAACACAGACATTGGCATGAAGTCCATTGAATCATTATCAGTCAATTAATAATCCTAGGTCTGACACAATACAAGGGTCTGAAATAAGGCCTGCCTGACAGCCCCGTGCTGGCTGATTTTAGCCAGGGCCAGCTGATTTGCAAAATCTTTTGACTGATAGACAGACCTCCATTATAGGGTTGCCATATAACACCAAAGGGTTGACACTTTTCGTCAGGGCCGGCTGCTTTGTTTTTGATAGTTGCAAGCCTTGTTGTTCATGAGCAAATTGATCCAAGTTTCATGCTCCGATGACACCCTCTACTAAGCAAAAATAATGTGTACGTTCAACACATAAAGAAGTACGGTGCCTGTGGGAAACAAGGTACGATTTACATGTACGTAAAATGATCCTCCATAGTACTCGTTCATATACAAGACAGAGCCACTTGCAGCTACTCACATGGCCTCGAGAGACAGCTGCGTGTTAGTGTCATTCATCGGATGGTTGATGGCGGTGATGCCGTAGGCTGCCGGGTTGCCCTCGGTTACGGGGATGTTTGCGCGCAGGATGGCGTTATTGAGCGTGTTGATGTAGACGGGCATCGCGTGGTAGCCCTTGTGGTTGAACCATACCTGATACACAACAGAAACGTCAATGGTAAAAACCAAGCTTCCAAACACACAATCACGTAAAATGCAACCAGTCTATAAGAACACCACACTTTGCCTCATTAGGACATTTTTCCCTTCTCCCATATTGCGTTTTTCCTGTGTCATAACTTCTCTTTTAAGGACATGTGTCTGATGTAGACTTTTTACTTCGCCCAAAGGTGCCCACATTAGGCCACATTAGACAGGTTTCAATAATACTCATATTTGGGACACAACCGATGGTAGTCCAGGTTTTTGGAAAAGGGTGGGCGCACTTCAGGGATTTCATGGGTTTTGTATGCGCGATAGATGGCGGAAATGCCAAAAACCCTATGAAGATGAAGAAATTTGGTGGGAAAGCGTGGCGCGCCCCCCTGTGCCCCCTGAATCTGCCTATGACAACAGAAAAAATACATTTTAGAAGCCACTTAAAATATAGTACGTAAAATATAGGTTTTAGAACCCAACAACCCACCTTAGCAACGTGCCTCACTCCCAGTTTGCGGAATTCAGATGGAGCATTTTTTCCAAAGTCTTCTGGAACATATTCTCGATGGAGACCAAATGAGAAACCACCATATCTAAAAATATAATGGCAAAGTTATAGCTTCTACTAGATGATGTTTAATATCACTAGTATTTCAATAAATGAAATAGTTGAATTTGCCTCAATAATGGAATGTACATGTACATGTACATGTAACTGTTACAGAATGGATCCCAAATAATGTAAGATGTGCATTTCAAAAATCTTACATTGTAAGTCAACTCTTCAGTTTAATCTTAAACTAAACATTATAAATCTTTTCTACCAGTCTGGTGAAAGAAATAGTCTTTTATTTAAAAAAAAAAGAAGTGTTTTTCACCTGTGTAGCCTGTAGATGTCTGTGGTGTAGAGGTAGAAATCCGACTCATCGTTACCGCTGATGTCCTGCAATACGTCGTTGGTCACTGTACGGAAGCTTGGAGGATCCACATAGCCGTATTTCTCACACACCTGACCCGTCTGGTCCCTGGTGAAAAAAAAACAGATAGAGCACAAGATACTATAGAGCGCATGTCAATGATGCCCTTTATAATGGGTCATACAGTAGAACCTCCAATTAACCCTTTGCCGGTCGGAAAGGCATTTATGCCTTAATGCATGCCGAAAAATGAGCGTAAAACATAGCTTCTTCTAACTCTCGTAACTATCAAAGCGTTTGTCACATGCATCATACAAGGCCACGTGGTGACTCAAAATCGCCTACTCCATTCATTAGTCTTCACAATATTTCGATATAACCACTTTTTGTAGGAAATAATACAATAAATTTAAAGAAGACATACTTTTAGGCGAAACACCCATTTTCTGAACCCTACTTTGCCCTCAAAATATAATAATATTTAGTTGTAAACTCCCATCGGTCTTAGTATCAAACAAACTGGCGTCCATTTTGCTATATGTTTATAAACATCTCATTAGCATGCGGTGAACCCTGACCTCACAAAAATAATTTATTCCTTCATTATATTTGGGGGGGTTTATAAGACTTTGGGAGGTGGGAGATTGGTGTGAAAAAATGTGGGAGGTGGGAGAATAGGCAGCCAAAGTGGGAGATAGCCAAGCAAAGTGGCCCAAAGTGGGAGGTGGGAGACTGAGATTTTTGTACATATTTTTTTTTGCAGACCCAATATTTCGTGTGTTTACGCCCATTTCTGAGGCTGCAGCCTCTGCCAACAGCGTTTAACAAGCATAGCAGCATTGCAAAACACGCATGCTGGGGCAAGGCTACTGTTTCAGTCTATCACAAACGTTTCCGATGACGAAATTGACAGCTAACATGGAGGTAATCATGGAAGGAACAAGACTGAAAATATTTCTCTGTAAAATGTAGATTTTAACGATAATTACGAAATGGAAGCATTTATTAAGTCCACCAGTGTTTGGCAGATACGATATAGAAGCATCGTCATCTTTCTCAGGAGCATGTCTAGCCTGTGCATTACGTCACAGCGGGAGATTTGAAACAGTGTCAAGTGCGACACGAAAAATTAGCAAGCCAGTAAGAAGCATCAAGAAAATCCTTAGTTTTGTGAATTAAAATTGGTTCTGATAATAATTTCTTTTGTTCCATAACGTCTAGCATGCCTTTCTGCGTTGATTGATAGTTTAAATAAGTCATTACACCACAGAGTCATGCGATAATACCAAACCTCCTGGGCCTGTCAAATGACATTGTTTTGAATCGAGAATCGAAATCTCGGATGGTTATAATTAAGATTTCTTTCAAAACGTATAATAATATGAGTTGTAAGTGTGAAAATAAGAATCTAAATCGCATTTCATGTCTCCTGTGTAAGTATAATACTATTTGGACTCTTCAGTATACCTGTAGAACTCGCAGTATCTACAACAACAAAATCTGAAAATCAATGACTTTGTGTGATGTGAAAGTACGTCACACGTCCAAAATACGGCGACCGTCAAAGAGTTAAGACCACCTCTCTATGACCACTTTTCTCGGTCCCAATCATTCAAAATGATTCCAATGGGAACCTCCATATAAATACCTCCTCTCCATTGAGACCACTTTAAGTCGGTCCCACAAGTGGTCCTAATAGAGAGGTTTTACTGTATTTTAGCACTACTATCTTGACAGTATGGGTGAGAGTACTCACTCAGCACAGTGGCAGTGTGGGTAGTATCTGGGCGTGGTCGGCGTTAGTGGTTTGCTGGTCACAGGCACGTGGACTTCATCGCTACCATCGTCAGTGACGTTTTCGTTGCCACTGCCATCGGTTGCGGGCGGTTCTGCTGTAGGCGGCGGAGGAACAAAGTTCCTGAGTCGCAGGCCACGCATGAATACGCTCTGGCAGGACGGAATAAAGTAGTCCGCCAGCAGACGGTAGTCTCTGAAGGAAGAAGGCATGAAATGGGTTATTTAGTTGTATCATACTACACTTTGTGCTGAAATGAATTAATTTCAAAATTGAACGTCTAGAGTTAAATGGAATCAAAATTTGTTGGCTATATAACAAAATACAGGTTTGAAAGGTTTTTCTTATTAATCTCCTGTTGGAACGTGCCTCACGAGGTTTAAGAGTCTGATCTGAGTCAGTAGAAGCTTCCTGATCTCACCTGTTTGTGGAGTTGATCTGCTTGAGAAGATCCATGTCGAAGGAGGAGTTGTAGGCGGAGCGGAGAAGACAGGTGTCCCCAATCCCGGATGGCATCCGGAATGTCTGGATCAATGCCTAAATAAGCATGGAAGTAAGTATTTATATCACTGTGATAAAAAAAAACACATGTTAACACTTCTCTAATGCTAAAGAGGCATAATCCCACTCTGAGTATCAGATGTCATGAAGAGACCTCTGACACATAACTATTCTCATAAGGAATTCTGACCAATCACAGGCTGTTAATCTATAATCATCACTGGCTGGTGATGAATATAAATGAGTTTTTTTTTATGGAAATTCATTTATCCTGGATATAACATATATAAGTATCACAAAGCTTAGTGTGTGAACTGTGTGTTATCCTTGATTAAAAACTATTGTGATACTTATATAAAATATAAATGAGGTCAAGTGACCAATTACACCTAAGTACAGTACAGATTGCGTCAGAAGGATACAGAATCGTAACGAAATTAGAGAAATCAGCGTAAAAAAACGTAATAATTCGCAACAATTCGAAACAAAGTTACGGCTATCACAGTTTTCTTGGAACTGCTCAATCACTGAAATTACGAAACTTACGATTATCGAAATAAACAGAAAAAACGTAATAATCAGAACATTTTCTCATACTTCCTGTCAATGTGGCGCCCATATTTCGCTCATAAATAGTCGGATTTGTTCGCCGTTCTCGTTTATTCTCGCCACAAAGTGAAACCGGAAGTGCCGACGCCGTACAGACACCCAATGAAATGAAAATATGTCAAAATGTCGGCATGATTTTGAACTTTTAGAAGAATTCTTTTTATTACGGGAAGCTCCGTAAAATGCGTAATATAAGCGGAACAATCGAAATAAACGTAACTTCAGGCGAGTTACGAAGAAAGCCGTAATTTGCGGAAGTTAAAGAACGTTTTTACGTTCGTAATAGACGCAACAATAAGAAGAAATAGGAAAAAATCGTAAGGAATCGAAACGTAATCCTCGAAAATTTTCTTCTGTATCCTTCTGACGCAATCTGTACTGTATCAGATGGGTGTGGCGGGTTCAACCAATCAGGTTGCAGGTCATATAAATTATGTTAATCCACTCTCAGGCGAAACATTTCAGAGGTCAATTTGCTTGACATCTGATACTCAGAGTGGATAATCCAGGTGAATTTCGTAAAGTGCAAATTTGAAAATTTAAAGAAGCTAGCTGTAGCAAATGTACAAAACAGGTTGGATAACACTCCAGTGCAGCAAAACAACTGATCGCAAAGGCCATAAAATATAAACACCATCCTTAGCTTTTGTACGTAAACTGGCCCCCAGTGGTTCATGGAAGAAGTATTCTGGTTAAAGGACATCTTTCCGAGGTGCAAGTCCAGGTATTTGGAAGGTATGTTTGTAACTAGGACAAAGTGGGGCTTGTTCCTCTAGAGGTTACTTCATATAGATGCGGAGGGCAAAGTCAGAGAATTGTCTACCAAAAAGATGTCCCTGCCCAATCCATCTGTCACTGTTTTGATGATGTTTACCTGTGGCCAAGCGTCAGGAGAGCTTTCTGGTGTCCATGGTGTCAGGTGGTATGGGATGTAGTTGCCTTGGGGTTGGGTGTAGTTGTAGTATTGGGCTGGACTCAGTGTTATCGGAGGCAGGTCCTGAAATAGATCAATATAAAGGCATATTTAATTAATAGAATTGCCCTTAGTCACTAAAATGCAAGCTGGGAAAAAGAGATTGAATCATATACTATATACGGTCTCCAGAGTCTCGACATATGTCAGAGTCCAGTCACATGTATGTTTTTTTTAGTGACGTTAGTGACGTGACAGGACTCTAATGTACACGTATGTCGAGACGCTGGTGATCGCATCTAACACTATTTAAATGTCAATGTGGATTCCCATCACATTTAAGTCTTCCCCTCAATTGACCCAGAGGGTGATTCAATCTAAAAAAATGTCAAATATCTTTCACATGAACATCTAATTATGGGTACATCACCAGCCTTTGTAAGAGATATTTAAAAAGAAATATGAGCATTCAATATGGATTGCTGCTTCCTACTAAGTTGGTTAGTGCAACAGTCAAATCTATCACCTCCAGGTTTTTTGGGATGGTCAGTGCAACGGCTGCTCACCTGTGGATTAGGAGCGGTCAGTGCAATGGTCACTCACCTCCAGATTAGGAGCGGTCAGTGCAACGGTCATGGCGATGCACACAAAGAGCGCAGGCAGCAGGATCTGCGAGAAGACGCCCTTCCAGTTGCGCCGCACGTAGTAGAAGCGCTTGACGAGGATAGCGTAGAACTGCTGGGCTGCCAGCGCCGAACCCTCGGACATCACAAAGCCAGTCGGCGCAGCACCGTGCTCATCTACCAAGTCACAATGTGTGGATAAATGCCAAGGGGACAACATCATGAATACAGAATGAGGTGTGTTCACTTACGAAAATGTAATCAAACCAGACGGTATTCTTGGATTTGTACATGCAAAGTGCTGCTTTTCCTTTGTTGTCCAACATAAGTCACACCTTCAATTCATTGTTTGGTAAAGAGCCTCTGTATCACAATAACTTGTAAAAAAGCATGTGCGTGAAAAGGTCTGTTGGTGTTTTCAGGTACTGTCATAATCACATTTATGTAACTATCTCATTAAGAGCATTTTAATTAAATACAGTTGCAACAAACACGTGACCACCAGCCTTTTAATATGAACCTATCACTGAGGCCTCTTATTTGCAAATTTTTCTAATGGACATATTGATGGACATAAACATATACATATTTTTGTATTTGTGTATTTAAAATAAATCTTTTTAGCTTAAGCTTACATAAAACAAATTTGATGACATTGGTATTTGAAAAATTGTAACGATATATTATTATGTAAGAACCAATAAGCTAGGCGCAGTTATGTTCTCTCCTGCTAATATCAGTAAAAAATGCTCACTGCCACACATTACAGATACAGTTTAAAATAGCCTGTTAGATATAACGCGTTTTGACAGACGAACCTGTGGCGCTTAGCAGACTACAGTCCTCACCCGAGCGCCCCCCAGCACAGGCGCTTCCATCGCCCCCGGCAACGTCCAGCAGCGAGCTGCTGCTCGAGGCTGAGCTCTCCGTGCGCCGGTGACCAGGGGTCATCCCAGTGCCAGGGGTCACAGGGGTGGCAAATGTCGAGGGGGCAGGTGTTGTACTGCCGTCACTCGGAGACCTGGAGCACAATGTTTTTTGTTTGGTGTGTATTTATGCTCGATTGATTGTTATGAGTTATAGTGCCATTTTGAATTGAAAGAGAGGCTTTTTACCACATGAATGCTTAAACAATAACAGCCCTCATGCTTTTACGTGATTTCTCCTTAAAAACAAAATGCTACTGATCTATTTTTTTTTCCAAAATACCATATACATGCATAATGACGATATTTTCCTTGTTTTGTAGTTACTACATGTAATCTAGGACTAATAATTCACATATATGTATGCAATCTTATACAATGTTCTCTACGATTATATATGTACCTTTTAACATGTAAGTAAAAACTAAGTCTGAATTTGTCATCATATGCACATAATTAACACTCTTAAAACCTTCAAATCTAAACTTGCAACCTCTTAAGACCCATAGTTTTGTATTGCAAACGATATTACCTTTTGCTATGCATGTGGTGTGATCCCTGTACAGTACAGTATTGATGACGAATTAGGGACATGGAATTTACACGCATATTTCGAATTTTAAACAAATGACCAATCAAGGTGAACGAATCTATAAAAGGCTAATGATAAATTATCATTTTACTCACCTTGGCGCGATAATACGGGAAATTCTCGAATTACACGAATAAAAAGAAGCCGCAACGTCTGAATATTCGCATAATTTGTGAAATGTCCGTAAATTCTGATAATAATTGGAATCTGCATGCTGTCAAGACCTTATATTATGCAAATTCTGAGAAAAAGAAAAGAATTATGCGAATTTTGAGAATGACACACAAAGTCAATTCTGTAGATTCGCGAATTTGTTCGTGTTCTTCGCAAAATTCGTTTAGGCCTCGAGCTGGTAACACCCAACTGTTCTGCGATCTTATTTTGGTTATGTGTCATGTAAAATTACTGTTTCAAGTTTATTTGCTGCACTATTAACATATATGGCATTATGCATCACGAAGGGTAACAAACTTTCCATTTACATGCGTTTATACTGCCATGGGGTGATATATAGCAAAATCAAAAATAAAACGAACTTATGTTACGTTCGATTTCAAATTTTGCAAATTATCCGAATCAAAGAATCAATATTATTCATTGGGAAATTCTTTGAAACTAATGATACGAAGAGAATTTTGAGAATTTTGAGAAGTGGAACCGAAGAAGGCGAATTTGAAAGGTAGACTACGTATTTTTCCGAATCTGTCACTGGATCCAAAGTGAGCTTGAAGAATTTACTTTAGAAAAATGAAAACACCGAATACAGGCGAATAGAATTTTGGGAATGAGAATTTACGGGAAATTCCCCCTCTATAATTCGTAATCAGTACTGTATGTGCGTACCTGTGGTGCGTGGTGCGTGTCACGTCTGCACTGTGCGTGCGGTGATGCGTGTACGTGCCGCGGATTGCGGCCAGCGTGCGGAGAGACACGTCACTCGGTGTGCGACGGTGGCCATGCCTAGGCGGTGGCGCCGCCGTGTGGCCAGCTCCATCACTAGGCGACCGACGGTGGCTCGGTCGATTCAGAGCCGCAGCCTGCAGTGAGAAAATACTGGAAAATCTCAATCTCTAGAACGAGACCACCTCTATAGTAAGAACATTTTTCAAAAAAAACAACATCCATGTGGACTAATAACAACACCTGCCTTATATGGGCCTTCCCATTTCTCCTATGCAAAGGTTATCAATGTAAGGTGAACCACTATTTTAAGGACAGTATTTCATGTATATGTGCACATCACTTCTTTTGAAGCTATCCTAATAAGACATGTTTCACTGTACCTGTATGCGGAGGTTCTGAGAATCCATGCTTGGCGTGCGACAGTGGTGGCCTTTTCTTGCGGGTGAATCTACCTCACTGCCGCCGCCACCACGATCACAGACTGTATCCTCCCCACCATGGCTGCTCCCGGCATGCTCGTGGAAGTCAATCAAGTTTCCAAGCTCCACGTTCACTGTACCTGGAAAACAAATCGTAACATGGACATGGATAGTTGCTTTTTATGCACTAAGGTGTAAAATTAAAGTAGGAGATTTTTTTCTCTGGCTTTACTACAGTCAACGTAATTATAATTTGTCTATGTTAACACTAAATGTTCACTAGACCATTCAGTGGCATACTTGTAATGTTCATTTTCGTACTCACAACACATCCTAAATTAAGTTAGGTTAATCCATGTAAAATAGCTGCTGCATTGCCATATTTTCAATCACCCACTTCGGGCGATCCATTTCAGAGGCATATGAAGCCACACCAAGACGGTAGGATGTGAAAATTCCCATTCTATTTAGAAATATAAAGATAACAAGAATTAAAATATACCTGGTGTGAAACTCAAAGGTGTGTCAACTTCAGGAAGTGGAGCAAAGTCCACGAGTCTGTCCTCGGGAATACTCATATCTGAGGTGACACTGGTTGTCATGGAAATGGGGGCTGTTGCCATGGATGTGGTAGTGATTGGATATGGGCTCAAGTCGTATCCTAGCTCCTTGTTCTCATTCTGTGCATTTTCTGAAAGCAAAATTACAATGTATTGTACGAATTTAATAGAACAAATATTATATAATGAATGTTTACATATATATTCAAGCATCTGCTATTTTGAAACTGATAGATTTCATCACATGCCCAGTAAATGACAACATATATACCACGCACTATACGTGAATTTCTTAGTCTAATCTAAACGCATGAGCTGGGTCTATTCATGAACAAGTCGATAGAGATCAAGACATAGGAAGTACTATCTTTGAATACTATTTTAAAGCAAATTTAAAGAAAAACATTCTTTATCACAAAAGCTATTCATTTTATACGCAGGACTCTCAAAATATTGTAATATGTAATTTAAAAAAACTAGTCGCGGGAGGAACCATCATTCAAACCTCGTTGACCCTCCATACTGACCTCTTAGTGACTTTCAAGTGACAATTACTCACCTTCCTCAGCCCCCTGTATTGACTGCTCTGTGACCTTGAGAAAGACCTCCTCCAGGGAGGTGTCCACCACCCCATAACTGGACACCTCTAGCTGAGCCAGACTCACATCTAGCGCCTGAGGAAATCAGGGGATATATGAGCTTGGTGTGTGCCATCTTGTTATTTAGCACTACCATATTATGTTTATCATTGGTAGGCCTAACCATCACTTAACATGTACTGTACATTATGTATCAATTAGCGGCTGTTAGGAATGGGCATAACTTTGGAAGTCTAAGCGAGGGGTACATTTGACCTTGTGGTCGTGTTCACCGCAAGGCGTATTGAGGTCTGCGGCGTCTACGGCATTTTCCCCATGCTGTGACAATCTTTAGGGTATGGGCACATCCGCAAGGGCTCCGTGCGTTATGAGTATGTCGGCACAGGGAATGATTTTATTGAGGTGGCCGTGCGATCAGAATAAATCGAACGTGCGTTGTACTCGTGTATAACTTACGTTCTACGCACGGTGTGATTACAAAAGTACAGGATTCGCATGTTCATGGTACAGGGAATGCACGGCCCAAGTACTGTGTCTGTGGCGACAACGTCCGGGTAAATCCTCTGCGTTTAATGTAAGGTCTCCGCACTGCCTCCTTACAGTCAGAACATGATGTAGTGTGGTCATAGAAGAAGTTTGGCATGCCAAACTTCTTCTGTGGCCACCATATGGCCTTAAAAGTACTGCGTTTGTGCCACGTAACACTCACAGATCATTATGATCTCCATACGTTTTTGGTCGTAGACTGGCTGTAGACAGCGTAATGTGCCCTATACACAGCAAAGTCTAATGCACCAAAAAAAAAATCTATGATCCAAAATAAACGGCTAGCAAATCAAATTTGTTAACCTTGGCTTCTTATTAAAAAAAATCTAAAGTGGAAATACATTGATATTTACATGTCTTTGCAACACCATATTTGATTCTATATGTGGGATGTTATCATAAGTGATTGAATGAATGTCTTTGCCAAAAAATAATCAAATAAATCAAGAAATTGAGAGGGAGCATATGACCTTGAAGAGCTTCTCGAAGCCTCCCTTTCGTGCAGCCTCAAACGGCAGAATATAGTGAAGCTCCTGGCTGCTCTCCGACTTGAGGTAGGCAGTCTCAATGTGCTGGTTGATGAAGGCTGTGATCTTCTCCTCACAGCATCGAGTATGGAATGACTGTGGCTGGAAATCATCATCTGTCGTGTCTGAAAAAAAAAGTGAAATATTGAAGTTTTGCATGAAGTATACTCATTGTATACATGCAGCTTGCTAAATATGTTATTACACTAGGTAACGGAATCCAACCATGTATAACATGAAAACAACTCCATCTGTTAGTACAGTATACACCAAAATACTGAATGAAATAAACAATATGTGTTGCTTTCTCGTTGTTTCCAAAATAAAGTAATAAAACACTTTATACCAAAGTAACCCCCGGGAAGAAACCTAGGTTTATTCTGCATAAAGTGTCATTAAAAGACCTATTTTTTAAATTATGGTATGACCTCTAATGAGATGTGACGATGGCAGTGTGGCTTTACCTGCACTGCGTCCATCGAGCTCTGAAGGCCGCTTGACGAGGATGAGGTGGTAGCCCTCGCCGAATGTGGCCTTGAGGAACAGGGGAGAGCCGGCGCACTTGAGGCGACCTCCAGAGATGATGGCGATCCGGTCTCCCAGCACGTCAGCCTCATCCATGTGGTGTGTGGACAGCAGGATGGTACGGTCTGAAACATTGGACAAAAGGATTACATTGTCTGAAACATTGGGAAGAGGAAGTGTATGGTGTCAAACATTGGACAGTAGGATAGTATGGTATGAAACAAATTTACAGCAGGATTATATGGTCTGAAACATTGGACAGTAGGATTATATGGTCTGAAATATTGGACATCTGTCTTTGTTCACAACACTATATTTTTACTTTCATTAACAGTTTCGCCAAACACCTGTTGGCATCATCAGAATGTTCTTTCCGCGCAATATCAGGAGGTCAAATTTTCCGATCCTGACCGAGGATCGCATCGTACACTCGCGAGATTTGGTGGCCCCCCTCGTCTATGTTCATTCTCGTGAGTGTACGATGCGATTCTTGGTCAGGACCGCAAGATATGACCTCCTGATATTGTGCGGGAAGAACATTCTGATGATCCCAACAGGTGTTTGGCAAAACTGTTAATGAAAGTAAAAATATAGTGTTGTGAACAAAGAAAGATGAACCAAAAACATTCAATACCAACACAATGCACACATTCAAGAATAAACATGAAGTTATGTCTGACGAAAATCATTCAGTTTACATTTCTGGCCTACACATGTTTTGATAGGCTTAGAACCAGCTTTTTATGGAGTGGTATCTAAATTGCCCTAGATATTTTAATAGGTTTTTTAAATGAAAGACACTTTCAGAATGCACAAATCACATCATATTGCTTCTATATATGCATACTTGTTAGCCCACTGAGCATAACTTTTAACACAAGGTTATTTGTACACTGGCAGGATTTTACAATCTGAAACATGCTCACTAGGTAATTGGTAATCATTGGACACCAGAACTGCCAGATTGTACGATTAAAACCATGAAAATCCAGAATCGATAGTACACTGGTCTGAAACATATTAACTTTTAGTTGTACACACAAAGGCATTGATACATTAGTCTAAAACTACATGAAATTTAGGCCAAGCGAGCGTAAACTCACCCTGTTTGTATTTGATGAGCAGGTCCCAGATGTCCCTGCGAGCGTACGGGTCAACACCCGCCGTCGGCTCATCAAGAATCACCGTCCGTGAGCCCGCAACAAAGGCTATGGCCACAGAGAGTTTGCGCTTCATGCCGCCGGAGAGACAGTCTACCGTGTTGTGGCGCTTCTTGGGCAGGCCAATGTCCTCTATCATACTGAAAGCCCGGAGAAAGCGGAGAAAGCGATTGGTTTAGTCCTTCACTGGCAGTGTGGTCTTTGATGTCTGGTATTACAGACTTGAATAAAGCTTAAACTAAGGTAAATATTAGCGAGTGGATGTCTACATTGAATTTATCCAAACGCAGTGAAGTAAGCAGTCTCTGTGAGGTGGCTATAATAATTTGTCATCTTGGGTTAAGCTAAATGTCATTTTGAGAAAGCCTGCTTTTGCCAATGCATCTAAGATACTCGAGTCAAAAAATATCTAAATACATGTACTTTGATACTTATATGATATGCTATGCTAAAAGTAAAGAATTAGAACACAATTCTAGATTATCACTTAAAAATGAACAAATAAAATGTAAAAAATAATTGTGAAAAAATTGAAAATTTGTTGCAACAGAAATTACAGAGTTGGATCTGTTTACATCTTATCAAGGAGTAAATAAAATTTTGAGTTATTTGGAATTTCGTATATGTTGTAACATAAAGGAACATGAAAGGAAATTGTTTTTGTCTAGAAGAAAAGGTCCAATTATAATCTGGTATGTATTCTAGACCTCCGGCGGTGACTCACGTGTCCATCTCCTGTGTGATGTCAGCCGCACTCATGCCCTTGAGCCGCGCATAGAACCAAAGGTGCTCCTCCACTGTCAGTCTGCAACCACAAGTACATTATCATCATAACAGAAACTGAAGTCAAGTCAATTTCATCAAAATTGTATATATCAATAAGCAAGCATATATCATTGTGACTTACTTGTCGAAGAGGACGTTGTGTTGAGGACACATGCCGAGACTTTTGCGGATTTCCTCCATTTCTGAGCGGATGTCCAGGTCATAGATTGTGGCAAAGCCAGAGGTGGGAGGAAACATGCCAGTTAGGATTGACCTGGAACCAGAGGCAAATAAAAGGCTGGTAAAAGTTGTGTTTTTTTGTTCATACGGTAAATAAGTTTTGAGCATCATCACGATTATCCCTGCTAATGTCACAAATGTGGTAATCATTTTTCACAGTCTCTATTGCACTACAGAAACCTAATCTGCGTGCTTTCTACTCACATGGTGGTTGTTTTGCCAGCTCCGTTGTGTCCGAGGAACGAGGTAATCTGGCCCTCGTACAGGTTGAGACTGAGGTTGTTGACGGCCAGCTTGCCGTTCTTGTACACTTTCCTCAGTCCGCTGATGGTTACGCCGCGCCGCAGGTGCCCCGGCTCGGGCTCAAAGTTTGATGACGACACACCACCACAGGCGACACCTGGCCATAGAGAATACATGTTATAGTCTGTTCTGTAGTTATTGTTACTGTTTCAAGAGCAGTTTACAGAACCATACTTCATATCATGAAACTAACTGATGCTTTGAGTAATAGAATTTTATACTACATTTGTAGTTTGACCCCACTATATCAAATTACATTAACAAACATAAATATCAATGTAATATATGACTGTTACTTCAAAAATGTACACAAAACTAGCACTGTACATCAACGTTTTCACGTCAAACATTGCTCTTCTCTTATTAACTAAAATATGCTACACGTTTAATACATTTCTCTTTAAAAGAGGACAGAACAAAAAAGCGTATGCGTGAAAAAGGTGCAGCCTTGAGGATGATGTTAAGAGTTGCCATGGTAACTGACATCTGGGTAAGCCCTACCCCACTCAGCCACATGGAAAGTAAACAATAAGACTGGATACATCAGCGACATTTACGCTGGCTGATAACTTGCCTGTGGCTCCCTCCAGGGCACATGCCTGGTCTTCCTCCATCACTGACAGGTCTCCATAGCATCTCCTTCGCCCTCCGGGGCCCCAGCATTTCCATGGCAACAGCCACTGCCAGCAGCTGCCCCTCTGGGGGGTCACTGCCGGGGGGTTGTCGACGTGGTGATGGCACCAATAGGACGACGTGAACGGGAAGTACCACGGTTTGGGCAGACCATACGAGCCTGAAAACAAAACCAGACAAAAATTCATTTTTTGTTGATTTTGATTTATTTTCTCTTTGCCTTCTTAGCAAATCAATGAAAAATATCTAAAGTAACATTAATTTGTCTTTTTTAACAAATTAATGAAACATTCCAAAAGTTACATATGATTAAAATATTTGTGATAAAATCTAACAAAATATGCATCCATACGCAAATATTCCCTTTGAATACAAGTTTTCATACACCCCAATACCTCTATTGAAATGAGTGCATAGGTTTAATGAAACTTTTAAAAAATCTAACAGATATAATGTATTTTGAAATACTAATCGACGTGAGCATACCTGGGTGGACGTTTTCGATGTACCATGTGAGAATGACGTAGAGAGCCGTGTCTGCCAGCATCATGATGATCACCATCAGCAGGTTGTAGGCATCATCCTCCACCTGACAGTGTAAGAGAACCGCGATACTCAGGACATTCATCACAGGTCTGTCTGGATCCATATTCAGTAGAACCTTGTTATCTTGATATTGCTCGTTTATCAAATAGTCTGTTCTGTCGAGGTTAGTTTCATTTCCCATTAGCCACAATATGAATAGAGATATCAGTTGGTTTATCTTGATTATTGGCTATCTGCGAGCATTTTCCTGTTTTCCCTACATACACATGTTTGAGGTACTGTAATGTGTATGTATGAGAGTAAATACGTAGAACATTGATCAACTGACCGGTGAGACCATGAGGTTGCTCCACTGCACTCCCACCCCCTCGATCTCGTAGAAAGCAAAGTACTTTGCACCGAGACCAAACGCTGTAGTCGAAAACAGAGACTGAAATGGAAACAGGGTGCGAATATTAGCATTTCTATTGAAACCGTTCGTTAATGTATACATGAAAGGTTGAAGATCGAGTGAGCTTATTATTAATTAACACACAGTATTTCATGATAAGATAAGACCATATTCTGAAAATGATAATGGCTCATTGGGCTTGACGACTTGTAGCAACTACAGTAAAAAATTTGTTCCAGGTGGGATCTGGTGCTTATATATAATTACAACTGAAGACGTGGTCAGTCTAGACTGAGAACTGCTACTTACAGCTAGGGACTTGGTCCAGGCCGGGATCTGGTCGCCGGCTGCCTCCTCCCGGATTGCCACGTACATGTACGGCACGTAGGACAGGAAGTAGACGATGCCGGCGCACGCAGCCGCTACCTTTGCCTTGGAGTAGCACACGGACACCAGGAAACTGGAAACATCACCATACAGCATCCATATAGACAATATGTTTAACTTGAATTGAGATACAATTTTTTAAAGAGACAAAACAGTGAGAATGCGGTCTACATACATCTGGCAACTTGGAACCTGCTTTGCAATTTTGTATTCTAACCAACAGCAGTATTTTCTATCCAGTTTAGGTACAATATACAGTAAATAACCTCAAATTATTTTCACCTCTAACAAGAGATCACCACTGTAAGCAGATCATCTTTCCTGCTTGATTACCGGGTTATCCCATACAGAATCACTATTATTCAGATCCCTTGTGGATTAGACAAAAGTTCAAATGTGCTCACGTGAAGGCAATGGTTGCCATGGCGAATATTTCGAGCACAACGAAGATGACGAGTCCATTGCTGTACATGAGCACATCTCCGAACTTGAGGATGATGGTGAGAGTTGCCATGGTAATGGACATCTGGGCAAACGAGGTGAGGAACCATGCCAGCCAGTGGACAGACGTGTTCAGACCCATCATCTTCATCACCTGCAGTGATAGAAAAACATGATCTAGTTCGTGGAGAAGAAGCCACATTTAAAGTAGTGCTCTGAATTATTCAGATCCATCATCATCATCTGCTTTGTATTGTGATTAATGTATGGGGTGGGCTTTTAAAAAGTGAGAGGCAAGCTCCCCGTCAGTTTCATCACATGGATGAACCTGATTTACATGTAAACCTGGTGCCTGGTACATGTATAGTGCTTTATACCATGCATTAAAATGTACTCAACTCAATGAATTCCGCGTGGTATTGTATTTGACATATCCATCTTTTGTTGAGAAACTGATTTGGAAATTGCAGCCTATTAGCCTTCTACAGGCCCTACCAATATATATCTGGAGCACTCAAATTTTATGTTTGATTATTTGCTCTATTTTCTTATTATCACCAATATCAAAGAGTTCAACCCCTACCCAATAATATATCGTATAAAAATCTATACCATTGAAATTCCAAGGAGAACATACAGTACTGATGATGAATTATGGACATGGAATATTCCAAAAATTCTCCTTCCCAAAATTCTATTCGCCTGTATTCGGTGTTTACATTTTCCTATGGTAATTCTGCTCCCACACCATGGATCCAGTTACAAAGTCGGAAAAATACGGAGTCTACCTTGGAAATTCACCTTATTCAGTTCCACTTCTCAAAATTAGCAAAATTCCCTTCGTATCATTCGTTTCACTGAATATTCCCATATAATATTGACAGATTCGGACAATTTGCAAGATTTGAAATCAAATTAATTTTATTTATTTTTTTTTGCACATATTGGTGAACAACCCCTTGGCAGTATAAAAAGGAGCAATTCATTATCCTCCGTGTTGTGAAATGCTATACATGTTATAGTACATTAAATAAACCTGAAACAGCAATTTCAAATGACACACAACCAAAAGAAATGCTCAAAACAGTTGTGTGATACCAGTTTTAGGCCTAAGAAAGAATTTTACAAAGAATAAAAATAAATTTGCGAATTTACAGAATTGACTTCGTGTGTCATTCTCAAAATTCGCATAATTCTTTCTTTTTCTCAGAATTTAAGTAATATAAGGTCATGACAGCATGCAGATTCCAATTATTCTCAGAATTTACGGACATTTCGCGAATTAAGCGAATTTTCAGACGTTCAGACTTCTTTTCATTAGTGTAATTCGTGAATTTCCTGTATTATCGTGCCAAGGTGAGTAAAATGAGAATATACCATTTGCCTTTTATGAATTCGTTCGCCTCGATTCACTCATTTGTTTAAAATTCGAAATATTCGGCTAAATTCCCTGTCTATGAATCGTAATCAGTACTGTATACTCCTTATATTCACAACTTATCAACCAGAAATCCAACTGGTGTTAGGACATTCATGTATGTTACATATTTTCTGATCTGTCCATCACAGTAACGTACCTCTTTGAGCCTCTGCTCCTTCTCGTAGACGATGCTATGCACGAGCATGGCCACAGAGTACACAAACGAGATGGTGAGACACAGCGGCATCACATGCTCGATGATGAACAGGAACCTGAAACACAATGTGCCCAATGATGAAACACAATGCACTCAGTGGTGAAACACAATGCATCCAATGAAGAAACAATGTGCCAAATGGTTAAACACAGTAAGCACAATGTGGTTATTGATGAGATATACTTTAATTCTTCATCTCGTGGTATTATATGCTTATATGCTTGTTTGGGTTAAAATTGTGACAAACTATGTCATTTATAAAGCTAATTGAATACAATAGCAGATACAGTTATTATAATGTCTACATAATAACAAGAGCATGTAATTAACATATCAACTACATTCATTTATTCTTTAACACAATTGACTTGTCATGTTCTTAATAAACTTTTGTAATTTAGCACAAAATGTGGCAAAAATATGTGTGACAATGCGACTCTGTGCACGTGGATGTTTTTATGTCAGACGTAAAGAGTTGGATGGTCCATTGACAGCCATCATCAGCTTAGCCAGCTAATAACCCTATAGCACGTAAGTATGGTCAGGGTCTGGATTAAGCACTTGTCAGCAATAATTGATGGTTAAAAATTTGTCATTAATTTCAAGAGTTGATTTTTCATGAGAATAAGTATATTATCAAAGGTTCCTCATCCTGCTTACTAGTAGCACTTTCTGACCTAATCCTGACCCTGATAGTGCACTCACTGGTCCTGCTTGTAGCATGGGTAGGGCATCTCGTGTATGTAGCTGCCGGGTTCCCGAACGTCCCGCCCCGCATGCAGGTCGATGATGGCGCGCTCCACCACATCCTGAAACAGGCACACAAGCTCCATCAAGACTGGTGCATTCCCAGTGGGCACAACGACGTTGAATCAATGTTGTTTCCCCTAGTTGATGTTGAATATACATTGATATTACGTTGATTCAACGTCATGTGTCCACTGGGTTGTTAACATGTGACTATGTTTACGATGACATTTAGTTACTGTAGGGTTAAAAACAACAGAAATATCTCTGTCCACTTTTTTTGAGATACGTGTCTCTGAAATTCTAATTTAACTTTTGAAATTGGTCCACATAAATACAAAAAACTTGAGGGTTTTTTTAGATCAAAAGGCAAGTGTGTCTGAATACACAGGATCCAAAAATAGCTGTGCCTCACCTGCATCCACACAAAGCCAAACTGGTAGTACTTGTACCCCCAGCTGCGGGGTCCTGGGTACCAGTACTTGTCTCGCACTCGCAGTGTGGTCTGGGTGAGGGTGGCGTTCTGCCGGATCCGGTACTTGACGTGCGGTGGTAGCGTGCCATTCTCATGCAGGTTGTCAAACACCAGACCTGCACGATAAAGACTAGAGATGAATTTTGTTTCGTCCTGATCATACAATGAATGGTTTCTTTGATGAATACATCAGATAAAAAGTGTCATATACTAGTGCACTATACTTTTTTTTTAAATATATGTACGTGTATACTGATCGTATTTGTTTTAACCTATCAGTATTAAGAGTAGTGTGTGGACGGTTCGAGAAAATTGAGACCGGTTAATCGGCTCTATGTAACCGAACCGTAACCGATTAACCGAATGTGCCACGTGTATGAGTCAAGAAACGTAAAGCGAAACGATACTGCGACTGAATATATTCATTAGACACCCTGTGTCAATTAGCGTTTGAAAAAAAAATCGTGGTTTATGCATTTCGTCTTTTACGTTCACCAGCAAGGCAATTTGAACTGCCAAAAATGTTAAATTAATGAAATATATGGATATATATAGCTTAGGCATGAAAATAATCATCAAAATCAATAACCGGTTTGTCAATGTAGGGACCGGTTATGCTTAGAAAATCGACTGTAACCGGTTATCCAGTTAACCATCCACATACTAATTAAGAGTAATAATTACTGATTCTTACGCAACAACAATAAAATAACAATACTAATGTTCACTGCAGATGTACCATCTCAGTAGAGAATAGTGGCAAGATTATTAATTTCAAACTATGAACACAACGACCCTCACTATAGATCTGACAATGTCCGGATTATATTCTCTTTTAACAATGTATTATTATGTAGAGCATTGATAAATGAGCAGGCAATAAACCAGGGTGTGACTCACTAGCCAGCACGGTGACTCCGTCTCCATACGCCTCATGCAGGAAGTAGTTCACCAGCTCGTCCTCAGTGGCGAATCCGCGGAACACGTTTAGACTGATGCCGCTCAGCAGCTGCAAAAACACACTCAAGGCTGGATGTTGTCTAGCTGAATGGCACCATGGGTGCCAGCAAATGAAAATGCAAAGAAATTAGACCTCCCAAAATTTCCGTCCTTAGGTGGGATACAAACCCGCCACCTCTGGGTTGAGATGAAAAGTGACCAAGTATTTAGCCTGAGGGTTACAGAGATACCAGTTTGTCCATGTAACCTTTTAAAAGCCCGCTGCTTGGGATGATGGTATCATTCTGGTCTCATAACCTTGGGGTTGTGAGTTCGCATGAGAATTCAGTCCCGTCAGGGCCACTTGATATAGTGAAGCTTAGGGTTGTAAAACTTGTCTTCAGGTATGTCAATACAATGGTAGGAGCTAGCTTCAATCTCGTGCTAGAATCCTACAATAATTTCCATCCCTGTGACTCACCCTGAGCCAAGTGCAAGCCGCATTGTCCACACAACAGAAACATGGACTATTTGCTCTCTGCATCATTTTATTCATAACCCTGTAGGGGCTAAAGATGTTAGATTTGAAAGGCAAAATTCTATTCGCCTGTATTCAGTGTTTTCATTTTTTTACGGTAAATTCTGCTACCCCACCATTGATCCCATGACAAATTCGGTAATTACGAAGCGTACCTTAGACATTCTCTTTTTTCGGTCCCACAAATTCTCTTTTTTCGGTTCCACTTCTCAAAATTCCCTTCATACTATTGATTTACCATTGATTTACACGAATTATCCGAATTTTGCGAATTTTCAGAAGAACCTACATCGGAAAATTCTCAAAATTCGCTAAAATCAATATAAGACAACCACCCCGTGGCAATATAAAAGGGAAGTTTGTTTTCCCCTGTGATTATTCGGTTCAGATCAATTGTTGAACAATCTTGTATTTGATGATGGGTTTTATTCTAGTTCTAACCATTGCAATATCCGGTATGAAAACACATTGAATAATGAAATGTGATAATGCATACTTCCTGCACATATCTTGGCGTGTGATGCGACTTATATTCACTTGCGTATCCCTTTTATACATGTTATATGGGGAGTCATCCGAATTTTGCGAAAAAAAACGAAAAAGTTCGTGAATTTACAGAATCGATTATGAACGTCATTCTCAAAATTCGCATAATTCTTTCCTTTTCTCAGAATTTGTTTAATGTAAGGCCGGGAAAACATATTGATTCCTATTTTCATAACAATTTACTCGAATTATGCGAATTATGCGAATTTTTAGATGCCAACAATTCGTTTCATACGTGTAATTCGCGAATTTCCCGTATTATCGCGAATTTCTAGTAAGGTGAGTAAACGCAGAATTAAACATTCGGCTTTTATAGATTCATTCGCCTTGATTCGGTCGTTCCTTTAAAATTCGAAATATTCGGCTAAATTCCATGTCTCTTTTTCATTATCAGTACTGTATACTATCAGAACCAGCATGATACTATTGACAAACTATTTCTATAGAACACTCATGTAAATATGAGTTTATGTGCCACAACTGACCTCTCGGATCGCATCCAGATTCTGCTCCGTTGTGTTCCGAGTGAGGTATTCGCGGAGCTGCCCAGATACGTTCAGCCATTTGCGTGCATACTCCGAAACGGTGTCCACAAGCGCAAATGTGGCATTAACCTATTAAAGTACATGTAGTTATGCGTGATTCAAACCACCAAACATCATTCATTTGCAGATCCATGTATTTTCTTTAAAGGGGGAAGATTAAAGGTAGGTGGTGGCCGTTTTGGACTGATAATGCGTATTCATATTAATGAAAACATGACAACGTTTCAAGCTAAAAGCCCATCGCCATTTCAAATGTAGTGTACAGTAGTACACTTTTCTGAAGAGATCATCAAATTGTGTGCACTCACCTTTCTTATCACATCATCGACCTGTGTGTTGTTGGGCGCGTAGAGGACTTTGGGGTTGTTGAACAGAACATGAACAAGCAGCCCTAGCTGGTTCTTTTGTCTGTCCGATAACCCAAGGTCGTCTGCAAGTGTGAATATATTATTTTTAGCGTATGGCTTCTAATGGGTCACGAAGTTCCACATCTCTCATTTTTGGCCCTTTTCCACCACTTCAACAATTTGTAGTCTTCTCCCTACATCCTATACTGACTGGAGTTCAAACATATCCATCTTTTAATTAAGTGCAGTAGAACCTCTCCATTAGGACCACCTACTAGACCGGTGTTATGTGTTCTCAATAGAGTGGTGGTCCCTACACAGAGGTTCATTCTGGTAGCTTTATATTAGATTGTGAATGTGAAAAGTGGTCTTTCTTTAGAGGTGGTCTCATTATAGAGGTGGTCGTAATTGTAACTTCTACTGTAAACATTGTCCCTGCACTTACCAAGATTCCCAGTGGCAAGGTACTTCTCGAGGTTGTCCTGAGAGATGCTCTGTTTGCCGCACACTGTGACGAACATGCCCATCCACAGGCGCAGCAGACCTGCATATGGGCTGTCGGTCACAGAGCGCCTCGACTGAAAACATCATGGGTATCTGTTAGAGTGAGTTTTAAGCTTCCTATTTATACTACAGGAGTTTGTCATTGAGCTTTTAGACTGACATATCATGCTCATTATTATTCACAAAGTCGATTAATCATCCATTGAAAGGTGAGTATAAGCCAATTGTGGGTGTTTTTGAGGCTCATGTTGATTTCTAAATTGTTTTTGATAGAGTCCCCCTGTTGATCGGTGATTTCAAGATCTGACTGCCACAGTTTAGAGCGACCAGGTGCTTTACTAATGCTTTTCAATATTAATAGTACATAGCTCTTTTTAGAATACTGACAGACACTATGAAATATTTTTTCTCAATTAAAAATCAACCTCATCATGATATAAATTATGTTGTTATCTCTTAGGTTATTACAACTAACAGTGGTACTAAGTATCACATCATTAGCTTACCCTGTGATGCTGTTGCTGCTGCTCCTGGTTATCATCCCCCTCCCTCAGTGTGCTGTTGGTGGCATTGGTAGGTGTCTCTGTCGGTGTCAGGTGTGTAGCTGAGGTGCATGTGGCGTTGGGCAGCCGGGACGTGAGGTTATTGAGCAAAGTCAGGCTCTTTTCAAACTCAATGAACTCATGAATCTGCATGGTAATGTAAATATGCTTGTTAATTATGAGACATACTACATTGGTCTACAGCAATGTGGCAGATCTATAGACTTTAAATCAACACCAGATCATTGGCATCCTTCTTGAGCACCGTGGGAGGAATAAAGAAAATATGATCTATGGGCAAATGTAAATGTTAAATGTTCCACGACTATAGTCCGTCATTCATCATTTATTTCAGATGACTTTACATTTGCATTAGGCAATTGACTGACAGGCATATCACGAGTTACATACACAACAATAAAATACATGTAGTAATAGCAAATATAAATGTATAATATGGTGTATCAATCAATCAATCAATCATCAATCTTCAACATGGACAATGTCAGAATATTTCATATTTATCATGGTTAATGAATTTTGACTGCCGGTTTTGTTTCAATCACTATGATAATGAATGCTAAATTTTTAAATACTACATGTACATCCGATTATCTTGAACTCTGATACCTCAAAGTTATAATGGATAACTAGTAACCTCCCTTCATGATATTTTGCACTATAAATCAAAAGTTCCAATATCTTCGCAGTAATTTCTACTCCATTCAAATTAGAGAAAAAATTTGACCAACTATATACATGTACATCTGTTCATAAATGACTCACATTTTTGTAGAATTCTTTCACCTTCGCTTTGGTTTTTGCGTAGTCCAATTCATCTAGGTGTAGCTAAAATAATGCAGGAAAACAACTACATGTATGCATATTTGCATATACATGTATATCAGAATGTGTTAGTTGAAAATAGATATTACTACTGAATAATACATAGCTGTCTACATTATACGTATATACATGTCATACATGTATAAACATGCTTCACACTGAGAAATAATCTGCAGTTTTACATTTGAATATATTCAATATAATTGAACAAAACTCTTCAAGCGTATGCAACATGAACATTTATACAAATACACCCTGTTAAATTAAAATAGACACTTTAATGTCAAACGCAATTTTATGATTTCAATTCTGTTGACAACATTCACTTGGATAATGTAATGTTCCATTGCCTACAACCGATACCATTAATATCTACATGTATGTATAACTAATTGATACTATATTCAGAAAAAATATCTAGTTCTTAGATATTAGATATTGAAATTAATGTAAATATACCTTACAAGTATTTATACCTTTTTTACAATATCTTCTGAGCTGGTGTGCTGCAAAATGAGAGAGGCGAAGCTCTCCCACTGGGAGGTGGTCATGTTACACAGGTGCAACGCCATGTCCTCCTGAAACAGGTGGACAATATACAGGTGGTCAACATACCTATGGTCAGTATAGAGGTTGTCAATATAGCCAGTTGATCTGTTTACAGTGTATTCCCTTTTCATGCACTTGATCTTTTTAAGTTTGGTGTTCTGAAATTAGCGCTAGTTACCACACAGTGCTTTAATACGTGGAGTATTCTCCACATTCCACAAAAATGAAAATTAGCATTTGGCTTATAGAGATTCATATATAATGGTGCAGGTTTAATTTTAACTGTAATATGTTAATTGGCCTTGTTTTCATTTAAGCATATCATAGAAACTGCGTGCAACAGGCGCAAAGATGTGTTCAAGAGACAAGTCCATCATATCAGACGTTAGGCATGTGGTAACAAACCTTTACTTTAAATGTCAGCTGGTTGTAAGGAGTCCATATTAACAAAGGTAACATACCAGATTATTCTCCTGTTCTTTTGGCACCACTAGTATCCTTTCCAACTCATGGTCAGTACAAGTCAAGTACTGCAGATTGTCTCCAGTTAGCAACAGTTTTTTCAGTACATCCACTATAGTAACGGGGCTTATGATTTCTGTATCAAAACCCATCAGTTTGGCTAGCACTTTAATCACTTCAGGATCACGTAAAAGTGACGGGTTCCGTCTAATACTTTGGTAAATCAGTCCATTGTAAAACGAGTCTTTTGGCGCATATTTTAAGAAACTGAAAGGACTAGATTTTTTCACACCACTGTTTGTCAAATCATTGAGCATAGATTTTGCCTGACTTAGATGGTTGGAAACATCGACACCTGTGTCCCCCTTATGTAGATGGCGCCACGTGGCATTCGCCAATGTGGATGCCTTGTGTAGCAGTTCAGAAGGGTCCATATCTGTCAGTAGGGGAGGTAAGTTGGAATGTTCATCTGGAATGCTTCTTTTGCTGCGTGAGCCAACTGACGTGGCATTGGAAAGGCCATAGAGCAGATCGTAAACCTATAATCATGAATAAAATTTATAGTTTCATCACTGAGATTTAAGAACAAGTAATCATAGTAGCTAGCACATTATCAATCATATCATAAAAAAGGACATTCTGCAGTGAAATAAACACCGTTAAAGACTTAATATAGCAAGTAATAAGTTGGGGACAAAACAGTCTGACCTCTGTGAAGTTGACATTAGCATTGAGCAGTGTGTTGACATCTGCTACTGACAAATTGTACGTCTGCTCCAAATCCCGCGACAGCTCGGAGACATTGACAAACATGTCAGAAACCGAAACATCTGAAAATGAGCAATAATAGTGTTAGGACGAAACTGAGAACATGACAAAAACATGAAAATCTGTACCTCTTGCCAGTAGAGCCTTAATGCCAATTCTGTCATGTATCAAATTTCAAAACGCACATGAACAATTGAGACCGATGGACCTCTAGCCTGACACCCACACTGCCATATCTAGCTTTGTCAGCCACACTGCCATACCTCTAGCCTTGACTGGCTCACAGTGTGTCACACAGTGGACATATATTTCTAGCCGTGAAGATGGCATTGACGTACCTCCTTGATAACAAGATTGATATACCGTAAACCCTTTTTGAGCGCATGAATGTTCCCCTAGCCTCAATTAACATCTTGCCATATCTTTAGCCTTAACAACCATATACCTCTAGTATCCTTAAAACAGTGCATTCATCATGTTATAAACCACCATATTTACATTAACATTCACATTTATTGTTGAACAATAGAATACATTTTTCGGCATGCAGAGTAGTTGGGGTAACGCCCACATTCAAGGTTGAAACTGTCAACAAAGTAAGCTATTGTAGTGCACGTTGTGTATGACAAAACATAGTTCACCTACCTCTAGCTTTGACGAGTGCATTGTGCAGTTCAGCTGGGTCGTCGATGATGCTGTGGTACAGAGCTGGGATGTGGTCCATGTCGCCCAGAGAGAACGGCGGCTCGAAGAAGTTGTTCTGCTCGGCCACTCCCTGCAGGCTCTCCAGGAAGCTTGCCAAGCTGGAAATAGGGCCACAGCTATGCAAATGTGATATTATTGTTATATTTCTTTTTGTTAGTGCTAGTACTTGTCAAAATAAAATAGAATACATATATCAAAATTCAGTCTAACCTGAGAATTTAATTCTAAACGTTTTCGAACTCACAGGTTCCTTTTCTTAAGACTTCTAAAATAAAACTAAATTGTAATTTTGACCATTAACAGTGAATAATTCACTGCATTACACTTTAAACAGCTTTCGGGGAAGCAGTCCAATATCAAACTTTATGATACGAAAGTATGTCATTGTTCATATTCATCCGTGCGTGTGTACATGTATGTGTGTATGTGTCAGGGGGTGGGGGGTGGGGAGTGGGCGCTCAGTTTCTTAATGTTCATACATGTATGGCATTCAATTCCAACGTAAAGGGAGGAATGAAGGACATTCAATTTTTTTATCTCGTCAATACCAAATGACCAACCCCCTGTACAATTAATGATGGTCGCTCCCTTAGTCAATTAAAGAATACAGGCATGTGAACTATTAATAAAAATTATAATTAAATTAGTGTACAAACATATGTCTACTGCTGTGAACGGGATTAGCTTGTTTCTTGAAAAAAGGAGACATAAAGGAAAAGAGGTGTGTAATTGTCAACTACCTTTGCCCAGAGAGGACTGGCTGGAGTTAATTGACATTTTATTTTTCAAAAAGGTGGGCTAGCCCTCCACATTTTAGATTAAACATTTAGCCAATGTACATGTAGGGCGAAGGCTTTCACATGAATGGGGTAATTTGCTGTCGTTGTAGGCAAAGTACATGTAGACATACAAATGTTTTGAACAGTAATTGTATTCAACCACGTGTATTGATACTGGGGCCTTGTTCCAGTTTGAATAATGAAAAACTCCATTCTGAGGATGAATGTAATAATAATTCAACATTTGAATATGAAGGAATATTGATGGTTGAGCTAGTATACTCAAATGTTAGTCAATATTAATGCCTCATGTTCAATATATCGATGCACTGAACAGGGCCAATCTTTAGATTTTTGGGGCAGGGCATGTTTGATTTTTTCATTGAGTCAAACTTTTGGTTTTCAATAATCTGGCTCGTAAACAATTTTTGGTTAAAAGTTTTGAGATTCTTTAAATTTCAACTTTGAGTTTTTTTCTATGTTGCTTTACCAGCATTTTATTCCAAATATTGTAGTCTACAAACATTTTGATCAGCAATTGTTGGTGACATTTTCTGCTAAGAATAAAGCCAGTAATAAAAACTGCACCTACTATCAGATGACCCTTCCCTAATAATACATTTGGCCAGCCCATAACAGACGTGTGACGATTGATCATTGGACATGTGACAATTGATCATTGCACATTGTAAAACCCAGGCACCTCCACTTAATTGTCGCATGCGCAACATCTGTATGATCAGAATGTTGATATATTTTACATTAGAGATTCATCATCTCGGACCTGGAGGGAGCCAATATCAATGATAATAAACGGGCTACATCAAAACATTCAAATCATTGGATATGAAGTATTCTTTCCATTCTATTTCTCTCTTTCTCTGTTCTATAGCAGCATGTTCTACCACTATATTGATATAGCTGGTATAGAAGTCAAGAGTTTGAGTCCTGTGAGGGCCACTTGATATAAAATGGAAGCTTTGGGTTGAAAAATTTGTCTTCCGCTATGTCAATATAATGGTAGGAACTTGTTTGCCAGAGAACGGAGAGAGAGAAATAGAATTGAATACACAAATACGTTTGGGAAATATACATCACATTGAAGTATACTTTGAGATGATAGCAATTTTGATAAAAAGTGGTTGGAATGCCCATGGCCAAAAGCAATCGAATAACAGCTAAATCACGCTTGGCCTCTAAGAGGACCAAAGAGCAGCTGAACCACCTGCTAAAATGGCCGCCGCCAGCCAGTCGTCTGCTTCATGAATAAATGACCATATATGATGAGTCATCTATTTTTAGCATAACTAATCGCAACATCATATTCAGCATTAACTTGCCTTTGTACTTATCAGACGGTGCTGGTGGTTTTGTTTTGAATACGATACGGCCTGGGTGGAATGAAGCTTGTAATTGAATTGCAAATGTGAAAACAATATCAATAAATGAAATGGTGTTTTGTCTGTGTTTTTTTACAGCTTCCCTCTCATCTCTCTGACCTGATTAAATAATTTCATAATTGTTGATTCTTTTCAAACCTGGAATGTTGATAATGAAGAAAACCATTTTCATCTGTGTAGCCCCCATCGCAAAATTCTTGTAAGATGGCCGTGATGCCCGCTGATGGCAACGCTTGAGCAGAGTGGTGACCTAGGATAGTTTACAAATTACATACATTGTATCAATGGACGGCTCTTCTAGCGGAGTATCATTTTTAATTTCATAAAGTTCACTGTATGGTTTTTTTTCATGTGCTTCATTCACCAGATGTCATTCACATACATTATATTCACAATTGACTTTCATCAATTTCTTTTACACTTAATATCAAAACCCTACATTTCATCAAAATATCTATACCACTACTGCCATGAACCAGCAATATGATTTACTTCAGACCATACTTATTGGCTTTATTGGGGGAGATTGACACTAATCATCCCTTTTGTGCCCTTCGCTTTCAATAGAATAAGGATTACTCATTGTTCCTTTCCCTGAGTCCTTTCCATGACTGCCTCATCAAGACTATGACCTTTGTGTCCTTAAAAGTACACTACAAATGCACTACTCTCCAACATTGTGTCCAAGCAACAACCAAGCCCAAGCAAATATGCTTGTGATGATATGCCAATGTAATTAATCTAAATGAATTTTGTATCACCAAATGATTATACTTTCCAATAGAAAAGTCCAAAAACATCATTTTGTCAGACATGGTGCATATATTTTTGCCTGCTACACAAACTTCCTCTAGTTATCTGTTAATAGGATAATTTCAACGTTTTATAAAAGATTTTGTGCCTCAATGATATACATTGTAACCAAGAATCAATACCCATACTCTTTCTCATTTGCATTTATACAGACACACAAAAAAAACAGAGAACATCATGGATATGTGTCATTTTAGGGCTGCTGTGTTCATTATTTATTCAAATGTGAGGCACGAGGAATTCCAGGGTGGGGGTCTAGATCTCATACTTTTAAGTTATTGTGGTGGGGTGCCCGAAAGAGGGTTCCAAATGTCTAGTTAGTAATGAGTAAAAAAATGCTTGGACTCAAGGTTGATTCAAAGGAAATTTCACTTCAATCAGATCATTTTGTGAGTGATTCACAAGAAATTACTGGTACATGTATACTGAGAAATATCATGGATGTCTGTTGTATTTTCTGTGTTATCTGAGGTACTTGTGCATGGCATGGTCAGTAAATAATGGTGTTAGGCATTTCCCATCTTATGGCTGTGTAATGATTTGTCTGATTGCGACCAGATTGTCCTCTGCCATAACACAGAGCTATGTACAGCTATTTATGTTTGTCATTAGCTTACTTGGCTGGTCCCTGGTCACTTGAGTGCAACTAAGTGAGTGAAATTGAACAAACTAATAAAATATTGGTCAATAGATTAATAAGTTCTTGATTGGTTTGCAGGCACAATGCCTTATAACATCTTTCAAATCATGGTTGTTTCAGTTTAACCTGTTTTAATTTGCATAAAATTTCATTTATATCAAGTTTTCGTCAAAATATTTGAGAAAGCATTTTGATAACCTCAATTGTCAATTGCTGGGATTAGGGCTTTTAGTAGCTACTGGGTCAGAGTAAATGAATGCTGGTTTTGAGGAAATTATTAACATACATTGTATATCAAAATAAAGCTAAATCCGTACGAAATACGAATATACAATTATTTATTTTATACTCTGCCGCTTGGAACAGCCTGGTAATGATTGCACAACCTCACAACATAAACCAGATGTCCACAACAGACTAAATGTAAATCAGTTTGCATTTCAATTAACGGGCCACATATTCAGTCCCCGGGCACACTCATAATGTTGCATCACAATTTTTAACAGATCTCTGTTAGACATACAGGTTCCCACAAGTTTGGGCTAGAGACTTACTTGTTCTGACAAGTTTGGGCTAGAGACTTACTGGTTCTGACCAGTTTCAGCTGGAGACTTACCTGGATCTGACCATTTTGGGCTAGAGATTTACTGGTTCAAACCAGTTTGGGCAAGATTTACAATGTACTGGTTCTGACAGGTTCAAACACAATCTTGTTCTGGACAGTTTAGGCAAGATACTTACTGGTTCCAACTGGTTTGGGCATGTGGCTGGGCATCTGTCTGATGGCGAGTAGCACGACAAAAAGAAGCAGAGGCATACACAGCTCCACCACCAGCACAAACTACAACAGCATTAGACAAGATATTAGAAGGATACTTAGGTAGTATTTACTTGGGTTGAAGCATCGACATAAGAGGCTTCTTCTCCAGCGATATGATTTTTGAAAACATACAAAAATATTATAAAATTTCAACTATTCTTCAGCTCCGATAGCAAACGTTTTTGGTACTATTTAGCCCATAATGCAAAGCTGCATACTCCCCTAGAAGTGAAGAAAGAAAGCATGGGGTGTATTATTTAGTTAGGCAGTGGGCACCGCCAAGGGAGAGAAAGCAGAATGTTGTAAATGGAGTATGGGTGCGTGCCTTCTCTCCAACTGGGTCATCATTTTGACAAGGTCCTAGGCCAGTTGAGTCATTAGGTATACCGTATTAATTCTAATAAGCACACCTGCCCTATTAAGCGCAGCCCTCTGTTTACCCAGATTAAATTAAACAAATTTTACTTTTTTTGGCAAAGATTTCATGTACCTGGCTCCATATTGTAAGACTAACACGCTGGTATACACCAGGCGCGTTGTGAAAAATTTTCCGCGGTTCGCGCATTCTAACTTTTATCGTTCGAAGGCGTGGGTTGAGTGTGCATTTTAAAACATCCCTTGTATTTTTGTTTATGGTTGAAATTTGTTTTTGAAATTGCTCTGTGCGCTTATTAGAATGAATACCATAACAATGTATGCATTCCATTTATATTTCGACCAACAATGCCCACCCACTCTTCCACGCAAATCTAATTCTGGGTCAGCCACAGCAACACTGCCAACAACCTGGTGTTTATTTTGAGTCAATTGAAAATGTATTCAAATATGAAGTTAAGCAAAATACCTGCAATATATATTCATTCTTATATATATATATATATATATATATCTTATATATATATATATATATATATATATATAATATATATATATATATGAACACATGAAACAGATTGAACATGGTCAATTTACATTGCCAATTTTAAAAACCAACATCACTGTTTTCAGAACCCATTCACTGCCCTAGCAATTTGCCTTCTTCATTTGTTCTATCCCAAGAGACAACACCTATTTGATGGGCCGTAGTAAAGCAAGCCTTGTACAGCATATTGACATTCTGTAGTTTATTCCTTATAAAGAATTGGTAACTATAAAGACAGGAACACAACGAAAAAGATATGTTTTAGGCCAAAGCTATATCAGCAATTAATACATTCGCTTTTTGTTTGCGGGCTATTTGACATCATACATGCATGTATATAAATACATCATGATTTAAACAAACATAACAGTATGACCATAAAAAACTAGCCAATTCTTACACACTGTAGCGACAGTTAAAACTAGATACCAGATCATTTGTTTAACAATAAAAAAAAGTTTTATCTTTCAAATCTATCCCATAAAACCTTCAATGATGTATATATGTATAAATATTATTGTCATGTTTAAAAAAGAAATCATTGCTGAGCAAAGTTTAAACAACTTCAACTACACTAAAACAATAACTATCATATAAACTAGTACAGTAACCTGACTGAATGCTTCATCTTAGCTATTGCTTGAAACTCATTTAAAAAATTCAATTTAAATAATCTTCATTGTCATGAGGTACTTGAACAGATTCACCTATACAATATAATGTATCATACATTGTACATTTGTACATGTAAATATAAATATACATATATAAATTTAAAAATTGTACAAGATTGTCACACTTCTACATGTATAGATCTAATAATCATTAGATGCATCTTTCTTTTTGCAGTTCCAATTCATTAAAAGCTTTTATGATAATCACCCTTTAAATCAATAAAGGAAGCCTTCTAGCTCAACATGATTCCCTTCGCCCACTCAAGGTCAGGGTTCATCTTCTTAACGAGCTAGTCTAATATGAATAACGGTAATTAGCGAACCGGCAGCATGCCATTTTAAGATTAACATACAGCTGCATAATTATTATGATGAACTATAGCCCAAAGAATTAGTGCATTGATTATTTCTTTATTAGAGAAACTTAAGATTAAAACTGAATTCTTCAATATGTCATTTTCAATTCACAAATTACATGCACATATTCCGTGGAAGAATCATGTCACCTTTGTGGCAATCATAGACTCATCGTGTAATGCATAGGCGCTCGCATCAATAGACTTTACAAAACTTAGAATTTATCTAAAGAATGCAAATTTATTTTTCTCTATTCTATATAGTAATAACAATCTACTGTACTGATACGAGCTCCTATGGTGTAATGTGACATTTATTGAAATTATAACAGTTTTGCCGTCAAATCAAGACTTATATTGTTCCTGTCTTTCTGCCAAATGCACTTATACATTGTACAAGAACAATGCTTTGCAATAACACTTCTTTACAAATGACTAATGTTAAGTTTTTCATGCAGTCAAAATGTTCACGTCATTTGTAGATTTGACAATCAAAAGTACAAAACTGCACTATAGCAATTTTTTCTGATGGGCAATCATTTTAATTACGTCCTTTATGACTGTAATTTTGATTAAAATATATTTAAAAAGAAAAAGTTTTGTAGGAAATCCCATTGCATTTTATATAATGTACTGTATTTTTGCAAGTTTTGAACATAAGACGGAACCTTACAAAACTTTGTGAGCCTTCAAACAAAGAAAATTATTTAGAGAACTATCTTGCTAGAGAACTATCATATGAAAAACACTGAAGTCTATTTAATGTAAAAATGTCTTGTTAAAACTGACAGAGCCTAACAAAAGAGGTGGTGATAGAAAAAGGGTTATTTTGGCTGAAATCTTCTATAATGACATTGTTCTGTCACCACCGCATGTTTAGACCTGTCATTTGGCAACTTCAGATTAGATCACGATGTTAATTTGTCTGAGCGATATAAATCAGTGGGTTAAATGTACATGTACAGCTAACAATAATCCTAGTGCACAAGGCACTGGCAGATCCAGGTTTTCAGAAAGGGGTCGCACTGAAAGTATCTAATGAATGTTGTAAGCACGATCGAAAGGAGGCATGCCAACACCCCATGAAGATGAAATATTTTGATGGAAAAATGAGCTGAGTCATCCCCACCCACACCCCCAAACTTCACATAATACACTGTTATTTTTTTCCATTTTCACTGAGGACAAACAATTCATAATGGCAGTTATCTGCGATATATATTTAATGTACATGTACTTTGAGAAGAACACATAACCTTAGCTATAGCTATGGTAATCCGTCATGGTAGAAAATTACTGAAATGAAATATGAACTACATACATGTACATGTACATTGTACAAGGTAACAAGGACATAACACCAGATATATCATACCAGTACCAAAAACACAATTACATGTAACAATAGATCTAACTTATGAAGTTTAATGAATTCAATCACAAAAAAGCACTAACAATCATAATAAATCTATATGTAAAATCAGGAGCATTGAGTATATCAATATAAAAAATCTCTGAAAGTATTTATGAGTACAAGGGAATTGAAGAAATTAGTTGCATATCTTGTGGAAAACATCCATTCACTTTAGTATGGTTTAGTCCTGTTAAGTCCTCATAAAGAAATGATTGCAAATCGAAAACTATATACATGTAGATCCACAATCTGCTAGTTGAGCATTAAGCAACGGTAAGAGGATTCCAATATTAAAAACAAATATGTACATCTATTTCATATGAGCGAGGCTTTATTTTTTACCTATAATGTATTTTACAAAAATAATTAATGATCCAACTGATCAATATGCATTGTTTACAAACATGACAGTTCTTAGTTCGCACTGAGAGAAGGAAACAAAAGGTCTGACACGCACCACGTGGCTCGTCAATAACCCAAAGTAAACAACTGTACCCATAGAATACACCGTGTCTAAATCTGTGGTATCATCACGGACTTGCTCCATTGTAAATATTAGACCCTTATAAAGTTTGTTAATAATGCATTCTCATGTATTTGGGCTTATTCAGCTACCATTATAAGTCATCATACACTTGGTCCATTGCAAATACATGTATTAGGCCCTTCTCATTTGTTAAAAGTGTATCTTCATCAATGTTAGGCTTATCATGAATTAAATTAACAAGTTATTGCAAATAACAACTACACAGGTAGATACTGAAATGATGCATATGTGCAGTATGGAAGAGGCTAACGTAAACTGATGAAGCTACAAATGATAATTGTTAAAAATGAGTTTTATCTGCACATGCACATGCAATTTGCATCTTAAAAATATGTTTCTGCATATCACAAACATTGCAACAACATACAGGTCATAAGAATAGTAAAATGAACACACCCAATCTTTCCCATTATGAAATATATGTAGATTTTAGAAAACTAAACTGTAAAAACTTTCCACGTTCTAGGAAGTTTCAATGATCACAAACTGTCTTATCGCAACCAAACATTGGCTGTATTAATAAATAATTTTAATAAATAATAATAATAATCCTTCAACAGACATCTCAAAATTCTGTTCTATATCTTAATCATTTCAAGCTCTCTGTATGGTTCTTACAGCACACCATACAGCAGAACAACATCCTATGTTCATAATAGACTAAATCCTTTCGATTATCAACTGATCAAATGATAGTGGTCAGAGGAACCTGCACACTTAGTCTGACATTTTCCATGTAATGATATTTATATAACTTACAAATGTAGTTGAAACCAAATACAAGCAACCTTCAATAAAGAAATGCAATATAGAATTTTGATGAAAATGAAATCATAAACTGTTGAGACAATTAATCATCTTATATGGAATCTACTAATGATCGACGATTTAAGAAAACCAAAATCTAAGTTCTTACATGAACAAATAGTTAAAAGTGTGCAAGTGTGGTCTTCTGTCGATAGAGAATTTATAACAAGGTTTAAAGAGTGTGTTGAGCAAACACATCAATGCTATAAACTGCATAGTGCATTCATATATGCAGGCATTTGTGATGCTTCACACTATGGGGTTTGTATCAGCGGACTTAACTTCTTGGTACTCTCTTAATAGTTTCAAAAGTTTTCATTGACAAACATTATCCAATGGAAAATAAAATCTAGTTGAAAATTGAGGATTCAAAATTTCATGTTTCTCACCTTTTTACGCAACTTCAGAGTGACATTTTTCCAAATGATAATATGCAGCTTATCAAAACCTTTAGTTGACATGATTGTAACGTACGTCTTCACTCTGTTCACTTAAAAAAACCATCCAACATTTCAAGAAATGTTAAGCATAGTCACAATCCTTTAATAGAAAAAAATCCTTTTAAAAAGAATCTCAGTGAGCATCTTATGCTGCATTGTGAAGCTAGACTTTGGACAATTCCTTGATAATCTTGAGCCAAATAATCCCTTTTCTTCTTTGTCTCTATCAAAAGTAATTTTTGTTGATGTCAACTAACAATAGTCACTGTTTAAATAAATAATTACTTAAAATATCAGTTATCCTGAAACAACCTTCACCAAGAGCTTAAAATTGCTAGTCTATGATGCCAAAAATGGTGCTCAAATAGCATGTCTAGTTTATCCAAGATGGTTCATGCCATTAACTAGTTCTTTCAAACATTTACTATTCATAGAATGCCAATACACATGAATTCATATCACCTACATGTACAAATCAATATTACTCAGATTGATGTTGTAAACACAAATTATGCAAAAAATCCTTCTCTACATTGAATCCCAAAACAAGACTAGTTTTAACAAGTTGTTTATTTGCACTTTACTATGAAATTATACCTTTAGCTTCTTAGTGACAAAAAATATATTATTGTTAGCTTTTGTATTGAACGTCAATGCTCATGAAGTTAGTAAATTGATCAATCTTTGTATTTAAAACCAGATTGCTGCCATTCTTTTGTTAACAATCAAAATGTTTAAATGAATGATTACAAAGTAACTAACCATCTTCATTATCAATTGTGCCGTGGTACATATGTCTAATCTTATCGATATATCATTAACATCTTTTTATAAGAACATTTTGGACACGTTGACAAATGGAAATGACCTAATGATTGTTTTACTCTATTTCACACAGAATGCTTTAGAACATGGCTGTCCTATATTGCTTACCCCTCCATTCCACCGTCGCGACCAGTACTGAAACTAGATAGAGACTTGATGGTCGCCACCATGTCTCTACCATGTCTTTACCATGTCTTCATCTAGTCTCCAAGGTCAAAGGGGCTACTTTATCTAGTTTCCTAAAAAGTCGCCGGTACACTGGCGACAGCTTCAAAACTTTTTAGTTGCAGACATGCAGCTCAACTAAAAAAATCGTGTTTGGTTACGACTAAAAAATCAATAAAAAAATCGCCACCAAGTCGTAACCAACTCGAAACCTTGTATTTATCTACTCGAGACCATGTCCTCATCAAGTCTCTACCATGTCGTTATCAAGTCTCCCTGGTCGGGAGCAGATCGCCACTTCAACGTGTAAACACGAGTAGATAAAGATTAGATGGAGACTAGATAAAGACATGATGAGGACTTGGTGGTGAGTTGGTGGCGATTAAATAAAAACCTGGTCAAGACCAGGTCTTAACCAGGTCTTTATAAAGGTCGTAACCACATCGCCATGATGACGGACATGTCGCTACTAAGTCTCTACCTTGTCTACCTACTCTTTACCATGTCGAGATCTAATTTTCACGGTTGCTTTAGTCTCCACCAAGTCATAACCTTTGGCGGTGGTGGAATGGGACACCATTTTTAACATCCAAAAATCAGCATTTTGTCGTAACCTAGTCTCTGATACCCGCAACTTCTTCAGGTTGCGACTAGCTAGCGACGGTGGAATGGAGGGGTTAGAGAAAAATTATTGACTAAATTGTCATAGATTAAAAAGGGTGAATTAAAGCTGGTATCATCCTGTCAAGATACAAAGCAAATTAATAAATACTAGAGAGAGATGTCATTTATAAATACCTAAACAAAATTCTTATAATTAAAGGTATGTTTCATTTTCCTTACTATCATGTACATGTACATCTATTTGAATATATGATAGCAGCATATTTCGAGTATTCTTTTTCTTTTTTCTCTTGTACGTTTTCTGTGTACATCCAACATTGAAATATTAAGTCTCTACTGCACTTGTATTCTACTACCAACATAAACTTCTACATATATCATTCAAATTAGGTCAACTTTGAGACTGCAGATTTGTTCTAGGTAAGTTTCAAAATGAAACAATGACTGAAAGAAAATATATGCAACACATTGTCTTCAATAACCTGCCATTGTATTCCATGAAGTATTTGTCAATCTACACACTAGTCTTCAAGGCAAGCTATGAAAAACTACAAGCCAGACACACTTAAAAATGCACAGTATAAATTGTGCATGAACGCTTAAATTTGAGATGACAAGAATGGAACATCAGCATTTTGTCAATCCACCTATTATTGTATTATTCCGCTGACATTTGGTATGCATCATAACTTAGTTTATGAGTAACACACACTAATCTGGCAATTTCTAGTCCTTTTATCCTGTAATATCCAGTTTTATATGATATATTGTTTATACTCATACATTTTCAATGGGATTTTATGGCAATTTCATTGCTCCACCAACACTACAAAATCACAAGAAGTTCTATTGTTGCCACTCACTACAATAATCTCAGCTTACTGAAGGGTCACTTTGGGTCAGCAGGTGGTCAATGTTCTCACTGACCACATGCTTCATGGCTATAGGCCACCCCCAGCTGTCAGACTAATCATGTTAGCCTAAATCTGGATGACTGAGAAACAGCAATTGAGGCATTTAAAAGTGAGATAATTTCAAGGAGAGATCTTCTTACATTGAATTACTGTTATTGTATTACTGATACACCCTCAACATTAATTAATACATTTCGATAACTCCCAACATAATATTTTAAATAATTTGATGCTGAAAAATGCTTTTACCTTTAAAAGGAGATATTGACGAGTTTTCAAAAAACAGATACAATGTACTCAGTCTCTGTAATTGTTATTAAAGAGAAAAACTATGATATGAATATCTATGTGTTGAGACGTTTTTACTGTTGAAATAATGTACTTGACCATTTCTAAAGATCATATTTATTATGATCATTAACCAAGGTACAATATTAGAATAAAAATGTTAGTTACAATAAATTAATATGTATAACTAATTACAATAAAATATTACAAATAACATAACTCTGTTAATTAATTTCAAATAAATAAAAATATTACCTACATCTATAACCTTGAAATCATCATTTTTGGTTCTTGTTTCTTTGCAGTTGTTCAGATTTAAAATAAAATAACAAACGAAATTAAAATTTAAATAAATATATTTCACACACAGTATCATCATCATCATCATAGTGCCTTGTCAATTTTCAATGCAATGAATACTATTTCTAGATCTAAACAATATTTCTTAACAAATCTACAGTACTTTACATTCACAATATTGATTACATTAAATACAGTACAACTTCTACTCCAGGAATATGTTGACAAAGGAAATTCTTATTAAGGGCTGGTTGGTGGTGGTCCGTTTTACTATGCATCAGTATGTGAGCCCTCTTTTGATTTCTACATATGTCCACTCCTTCTGCTACTTGTCTTTCAAGGGGGGTTCTTCTTCTTGATGTATAGCACTTGAAATCATCATAATCATGCATATTACTTCAGAATTTACAAGTACAGTAAAACATCTAAACAAAGACCACTCATGGGACTGGCCTATGTGGTCTAGATAGGGAGGTAGTCTCATTATTGTGATTCATGTTAGTTTACTTGTCAAGGCTTGGGACCATGATAAATGGTCTTTAAGGGACCATTCAAGTATTTATGACAGGGTGGGATAGGAGGATTTCCATAAAATTCTGTGAAAAAATTATTAACCCCCTCAAATTTCTGTAAAAAAATTGGTAACCTCCCCTCAATTTCATGTGATAAAAATTAATGACACCCCCCCCCCCCCGCGCAACAGTTAACACAATCATTGTCAATTACTTGACTCTTATCCTATTTGATGGATATCCATGATATAAAAATATTAAATTTTAGTACAGATTCTTTAAAAAATAGGGGTACATTTTCTGTGAAAAAATATACCCCCCCCCCTCAAAAGTGTGTGAAAAGTTGATAGCCCCCTCAAAACATTGTGACAAATGTTCATAAGTTCATAGCCTGCCCTAAAATACTCCTTCCCCACCCTGTCATAAACAGCGGATGGTCCCTTACCTGCCGTAGAAAACTGGTCTTATTATAGAGGTGGTCTCTTTATGGAGGTGGTCTTCATTTGGAGGTTCTACTGCATGAAGATGGTAACCCTCTAATAAAATCAAACCAACACCTTGCAAATGCCCCAGGATATCTGTCATGTTGTAAAATAGACAATTGATGTAAAAAAAAGGAAAAAAATAGGGCCCTGGAAGAACTACTGGTGTCAACACGTTTTGGAAGATAACATTTACTTTAAAATTAAGGCTGTCATCGATAAATAACATCTAACTCTGATGCTTCCACAATGTAATTACATGCATTTTGTTGTGTCTGTGTATGCATGTTCTGATACTATGGGAAAATGAGTTTAGTTCACTGCTGATTAACGAGCGTTTAGGTTTAATATAATATCAGTGTGACGCAATACAGTAGTATATTGACTGAAGTATACTCACTGGCGTTCGCTTTTTTAGGGTGAAATTCTTCCATAACATCATCCGCAATTGGTGTAAATAGCCAATTTTTGTTGTTTCCCCCATTGTGAAATTAAATGAGTAACACTGAACAAAGGACCACGTTTTAAAACCACAAATATTCTATCCAAGATGGGCTTTCGGCCAAGGCTTTGTTATGATTCGTCGCAGCTTAATATGCCAGAGAAACTGTTAAATATCCATTCATCGGTTTCGTGTTTTAAAATTATATTAAAGCATATCTATATATCGACGCATTTCAACATGCTAACTAATCTTAGACAATAGCTGACACTTGGAGAGCAAGTAGAATTAAGTTGTTTTATTAATATCCCCTCCAATTGCTTCACGTTCCTCCATTTTGACAGCTCGATATGCAGCATGACGTCACCTGAAAATGGGTGCCTATGGTTGGACGAAAGCTGCATTACGTAATGATTTCTCCACGTGCTGATGTTTACAAACATCACGGTTTAAACCTCTCAGTGTCAGTGAGTTGCACTGGCTACATTGCTGAATCATATATGTTATAATTTTGTTTTTAAAAACCCGTCTTTTTACTGGATCAAACTGGTATGTTTCGATGGGAAGAGCTAGCTATATACACGACAGGAGCGTTTGCATGTTTCGATGGGAAAAGCATGTACACCTTCCAATTTTCATTTTAAATACTAGACCCCCCCTCCTTTCAATTTATTTTCTTCATATGCGCTGGCACTTGTCACGAAAAACGACTAATAAAAATAGTCTTAGGCATCGACCATTTGATGTCAGGGGGGAGGGGGGCAACAAAAATATTGAAAAAAATAACGCAAGGCTGAAAATTGGTGAAAAAAAATAATAAGGTTTCATTTGGCTAGAAAAAAATAATTGTCAAATTTTGTGTAGCACCCACTTCATATAAAAAATTAAAAAATAATTGAGATTCAGTAATCTAAGAAAAAATAATTAAATCTCAAACTTCATGAAAAAAATAATAATTGAAGCTATGGTGAAAATAGCTGCCCCCGAGATCAAATGGTCGATGCCTTATTTATTTGTTGGTCCGCTTGGTAAATCACATAATATATTATGCGCACAATCGAACATGCCAAAAAACCTATGTTGGTGCAACCCCACTCCTGGATCTGCCTTTGCAAACTAATAGTCGTTACATTTAGAAAAAATAAGATAGAAAATTAGATACCCATTTTACACTGGCATTCATTCTTCTAATATAAAGCCAGTCCACGGTTACATCTCTTTTATATTGCAGTTCTACGCCCAAATCAACAAACATAATGAACACATATAAAAGGGGAAAAATCTCTTATGGTCAGGAGTGGTTCCAGATACCCCTGGATCCGCCACTGATAACGGGTGGGTTACAAAAGTGTGGGGATTGCAAGTTGTCACATGAATGGTCTTTCAACCTGTGACACTGACCATTACAATGACTGTCCTGCACACAGTTCACAACGGAATCAGCATCTCTCGGGCAAGCCGCTAACTGATCGTGGACAAGCCTCTCATGGGAACAGCACCCAACTAGTATAGCCACTTTGATGCAATCTTTTACAAAAATAATCCCTTCTTCCACAAAGGCAGACACTCTTATGTCCCCCCACCCCCACCCCACCACACCCCGCCAAATTGGAGTGTGTTTTTCTGTCATATCTATTACTCTGAATATCCTTATATATTTGTATATTATATACCAGGAAAGATGAGTTTTCTTTGCCCCCCTCCCCATGAAATTGCAACCTTCTAGTTGCCAAGAAACCAACTTCCAACTGTCACAATTCTACAAAAATTAAATTTTGATTTGATTCATACAAGCTGGATTTGATTAATGAGAGGACATATTCAGGAGCTACGCACTAGTCCTGGTAACTCCCTCTCCACAGAAACATAATCATTTTCCATAGTTCGATTTATAAGAAATTATATTTAAGTACGTTTAGGTCAAGTGGTCAAAGTGGAAGTGGGCATGAGGTAGTTTTGTTGCGAGTACTTAGGGAGTGACGAATATTCTCGTTCCTTCATATAATGTATTGTTGGATTTATTCAGACATCCTAATTACAATATATGGAATGTTCTGAGTGTGTAAGTAATATAAAATAAGCGTACCTATGCTCGTATAATAATTGTTGAAAGCTTTGATATTCTTGTAGTACTGTGTGGTGTATCAATATCTGTATCTCTGTGAATTGATGAAGAAACTGGTAGGCCGCTGCATTGATTAATCAGAAAAAGGATCAATACCAAAAGTTGCCACATTATATGTAGTGACTCATCTGTCTGATCTCTACGTGTGTCGTTTTGAATAATCTCAATCTGGGAACATAGTTACCGGTACAATGTATATCACCAGGGTTATAGCGGGTCAAAGTGATAATGTATATATGTACGTTTCTCTGACAGTGAAGCAAGTGCCGCCATGTTTCCGATAATTGTCAACAATTTTGCGACAAAATTATAAGATATTCAAGATTGAATTGACACATGAATAACCTAATTGTACACTAGATTTCCCCCAGTAATTTTCTTATATGTGTAGATTATACTGAGTTAAATTTTATATATGAAGCACACGGGGCTATTTTGTCTGACCATTAGAGTATATGAAGTCAAATTTATTTCATTTACACAAGTGCATGGTAGACTAGTTATAATATATACGTGATTTTAGATGCATTGCAAGACACACAATTTTACAACTACATGGGTAGTCTTGACGTGGTAGATAAAACAGAACAATACAGAAAACAAAACAAAAGGAAGACAAAAACAAAAACAAAACAAATATAAACACAAAACAGAAATATGGTGTGTGAAAATCATGCAAGTTTATCTATTTTTCATATCCACTAATTAATGAGCTTTAATTACTGGCAGCAACCTATTAATATAATGGATGGACTTCTAAACAATGACAGGCGTTGAACGGAATTATATAAATAGGCAATTCATAAATACGTTGTATGTGTTTTAATGAGCAGACTATTATCCTTGTTGTCACCAGGCACTTTAGCTTTGACACGACCAGGATGACCACAAGTCCCATTATATTTTGATCATACATGCTGGCAATAATTAACTGATGAATGAATCTTCTGGAAAGTGGCGTTGTCATGAAGATCAACAAGACTACAGATCTGACCAGAAGTCAAGTCTCAATAGCAACTATTGACGACGTGGTTTTAGCTTTGTAATGACTAATGCGTGGTGTGAGGTCAAATCACCATTGGAAACATAATTGTCCAGTTCTGGATAGCTATCTGTCACGCCGGAGTCAGACGTTCCTGATATGTATATTGTAATCGGAATCAGCTGTGGTGCTGTATATCATATAAATGGAGACCCACCCACCCACTTTTTTTTCTGCCAAACTATATTATCTTCACAGGGTTTCTGCATGTTCGCTATCCATCGTGCCTACAAAACCCATGAGATAGACTATGAGATCCCTTACACACTGTTCAAGGCACCCTTTTTCTGAAAACTTGGGTCTGCTGGTGCTGTATGTGGAGCTTTTAATCTCATGTGCGTGCAATTTAATGGACCCACAGTCGTTGCCATTTGCCGAACTTACTCCTCACCTACATGAGCATTATATAAGGGAGGAGAACTCTCATACCCAAATATATGTCACAATTTTCGCATGCGCAAGCAGTCAGAGATTAAAATGCGTGATAATCAGACTGCTGCTTTGAAAACAGTCGCACGACCCGATTTATTGGGGAGACGTGGTATGGAGATACGGCGGCCAAGTGGCTATAGTCCCTTCCTATTGCTACATTGTAAATCCTAAATTTAATGTAGGATGGAACAGAGATCCTGGAGAGAAATGGTACAATCCTGTCAATTATCATTACGTGAACTCTATATGATGAGTCATGATTCATATTAGTTTAGACCTAGCTAGACGCCTACTCTATATGTTTCATTTCACATGTGTAGCTCATACCTTGCTCAGTGCTAACGTCTGAGTCAGATGTAGTACTCGCCCTTAAATGGCACACGGGATCATGGAACACATATATGATGGTAGGGTGTCTGCGGTGCGTACATTGTATACTGCTATGGTTTACTAACACTATACCACACACATAAATATTTTCATATAGGATGGTAACCAACAAACACGAAGACCACGGGAGCCAGGGCATCCGATGTAGGGTTAATTTATGCTCTAGTATATACTTTATCACACAGCCAATCAAAAACAACATACTGATTGATTGACTGCGAATTAAAAGAGGCTATGGAATATTGGTGAATGGGTGTGTGTGTGTGGGGGGGGTGTCATTAGGGAAAACATCGAAACTGTGTAGGACTGTGTCAGCTTATTTAAAAAATGTGAAGTGAAAAAGTATATACTAGAGCATACATCAAGCCTAAAACGGATGGCCTGGCTACGATGGTCTCTGTGCCTGTTTGTTACCCCTCTATACATATAAAATAGTGGTGTGTAACAAATTATTGTTTCTAAATCATAGAAGTGTAATACACACTACCATGATGCTCGAGGCCCATGCAGACGACTACAGTTTTACCTACATGTATAGAATAAATACAAAACTCAAGTGCTCACTCTGTTCACATATATACAGTGCCATGGGATTGTATTAGGTCAATCACGCACATTGAAATGCCATAAAGAGGTTTGTTGAATCGAGTTTTCATTTTAAAAAAAGAACATGGATTCCGTGTCTCCCTACGAAAAGCGGCCTCTGTTTGCCTGTTATTAACGGCCGCTGCCACTGGGCCGCCGGCCGGCCGCCGCCACCGGCCTATATAAAGCTTGGCGCGCCCGCCACTCGCCACATTCCCTTGCGAACGACCCCTAACAGTCGACGACGTAAGTGAAGACATTCGTCTGCTATATTTTAGCGTTCATCCGTAACTCAACAACCTCAAACTTCAATCATGGTGAGTACAAATATCGTAGCTTTTATATTTTATATTTAATGTTCTGTTCGTTTCGGGTTTGGGAATGATAAGGGGTGTAAAGATTTTGACAGGATATCGTACCAGCCAATATGGCGGCAGCAGCCGGTTTTGCTGACTAACCGCCATTTTGGTTTGAAGGTTTTGATTGGCGGGTAGAATAGTTTTGAATTTTCTTTGTCGTGTGGTGTGAAGTTGCAGCCGTTTTTAACGGTTTTGTCATTTCACCTACTATAGCAATGAGTCATAGGAAACCATAGTGTCATATTACGGACAGAATTGAGTAAAATCGAATCTTATTATATGTAATTTATCGCTATTGAGAATTTATGTGAACGTGAATTTACAGTAATTCATAGCCAGACTTATATAGCCGTATATTTTGACATACTTTGAATAAATGTTTTGGTAATCAATTGCTTACTATTTGAATAGAATAAATGTTTTGGTTATCAATTGCTTACTATTTCTTATAATAAATTAGCATATAATAATATAAGACTAACTCAGGATTACTGGGCCTGTCCGGTTCACTTTGCTGACTCAGACAAAACTAAAACACCTATTTATCACAAATGTTAACAGATACGAGTAAAAAGCTTGTTTACCTTATAGGGTCCTACAAGCCACATAATTAGTTATATTTTCTCATTATTTTATGACAGATATGAGTAAAATGCTTGTCGCCTTTGTAGGGTCCTACAAGCCACATAATTAGTCACTATATTTTCTCATTTTACGACATTAACTAAACTTTCTTCCTTCTTTCCTTGCAGCGTGAGTGCATCTCTGTCCACGTCGGCCAGGCTGGAGTCCAGATCGGAAATGCCTGCTGGGAGCTGTACTGCCTGGAGCACGGCATCCAGCCTGATGGTCAGATGCCCAGCGACAAGACCATCGGTGGTGGAGACGACTCCTTCAACACCTTCTTCTCGGAGACCGGTGCCGGCAAGCACGTCCCCAGAGCTGTGTTCGTGGATCTGGAGCCAACTGTAGTCGGTAGGTTATGTTTTAATTCATTTTTAACAGATGATAGAACTAATTAGTGAAATTGCTGCATGTCTATGATAAGTATGTTATTGAAACATGTAGCTGGACCCTTATGAACTTGTAGTAGCACATATTTCTGTTAAAGAATACTCATTTCCATCCGTGTATGCTTAATTAAACGCGCCACTATGTCACACTAACCAAACATATTTTTGCTATTTCCAGATGAGGTCCGTACTGGCACCTACCGCCAGCTGTTCCACCCCGAGCAGCTCATCACCGGCAAGGAGGATGCTGCCAACAACTACGCCCGTGGTCACTACACCATTGGCAAGGAGATCGTTGACCTTGTGCTTGACCGCATCAGGAAGCTGGCTGACCAGTGCACCGGTCTTCAGGGATTCCTTATTTTCCACTCCTTCGGTGGTGGTACCGGATCCGGATTCACCTCCTTGTTGATGGAGCGTCTCTCCGTGGATTACGGCAAGAAGTCCAAGCTCGAGTTCGCTGTGTACCCAGCTCCCCAGGTGTCCACTGCTGTGGTTGAGCCCTACAACTCTATTCTGACCACCCATACCACCCTGGAGCATTCCGACTGCGCCTTCATGGTTGACAACGAGGCCATCTACGACATCTGCCGCAGAAACCTGGACATTGAGCGTCCCACCTACACCAACCTGAACAGGCTGATCGGCCAGATTGTCAGCTCGATCACTGCCTCCCTGAGGTTCGATGGTGCCCTGAACGTCGATCTGACAGAGTTCCAGACCAACTTGGTGCCCTACCCACGTATCCACTTCCCTCTGGCCACCTACGCTCCAGTCATCTCTGCTGAGAAGGCTTACCATGAGCAGCTTTCTGTTGCCGAGATCACCAACGCCTGCTTCGAGCCGGCCAACCAGATGGTGAAATGCGACCCTCGTCATGGCAAGTACATGGCCTGCTGCATGCTGTACCGTGGAGATGTCGTGCCCAAGGACGTCAACGCTGCCATTGCCACCATCAAGACCAAGAGAACCATCCAGTTCGTCGATTGGTGTCCCACTGGCTTCAAGGTTGGCATCAACTACCAGCCCCCAACCGTCGTCCCCGGTGGTGACTTGGCAAAGGTTCAGCGTGCCGTGTGCATGTTGAGCAACACCACTGCCATTGCAGAGGCGTGGGCTCGTCTTGACCACAAGTTCGATCTGATGTATGCCAAGCGTGCCTTTGTCCACTGGTACGTCGGAGAGGGTATGGAGGAGGGAGAGTTCTCTGAGGCCCGTGAGGATCTCGCTGCCCTGGAGAAGGATTATGAAGAGGTTGGAGTTGACTCCGTTGAGGGAGAAGAGGAGGAAGGAGAGGAGTATTAGATTGCTTCTTGAAACCTCGAGGATGAAAGTGACGAACATGTGAAAACATCAGCATGAACTTTTTCCAACTTGCTTTATCATTGCCATTAAAGTATGTTCAAAACTCAAGTTCAAAAGTAACTTGCTATAAAACGTGTTCAAAGAAGTAATAAAATTTGAAAAATTAAGGACCTGTATTTGTCTTTATTTCTAGATTTATTAAACCAACCTTTAAAAATATGCAAATTTAGGTGTGACTAAAATAGAATACCATAAATATTTTTAAATCTAAAGCTATAAATCCAACTTTATTTTCATTGAAATTCTAATGAATATTAGACTTCACTGATTTAATTGAATTGGCTGAAATGCTCCCAAAAACAGGAAAAACAGTTTTCTTTATAAACCCGTTGCTTCCTTTCCATATTCTATAAATAAGATTTGCTCTATTAAAAGTTCACTTTCAAACCAACCACACGATCGACTGTCCAATCACCATAACGTTCTATTCTTCATAGGTCTGTTTCTGCTGTATAATTGGTTTTTAAGTTCAAATAAAATTTCATAATTCATAGATTTTGACTGATAATTTTTCTTTACGTTTTCAAGCTCCTAAATGTTCTTCCTCAACTTGAAACGAAGAAATTAACTAAAAGTAAAATGTACAGTGCAAGATTATATAAGTTCAACAACATACAGTATCTGATAAACTGTGATAATCACCATAACGTACTCGCAGAAAATAAATATTCCTGTACAGTCGCCTTTCTATTCACAAATTTTAATATTTGATTTTGGGGATTCTATCAAATACAAATACATGGTCATACATGGAGGAAAAAATGTTGCATGCAATCTGTGGAGTACACGGAGTAATAATCACTGTATGGTGACCATGGCCTATTTCAGATACACATATGTACGTACATTGTAAATGACAATAGAAGTATGATCAAGTATCAGAACCTCCCCAGTTAGCACTGGAGTCGTCTACCCGAGCCAGTTTAATGGTGTCACGTGAAGCATGATCATTTGTGTTTGTTTTATATGTAGCTATTTGATGATGGTTGTTTGCCTCATCATCTGTCATGATTTTAGTTTTTAGTTCAAAATGTTATCATTAAATTCAAGATCTTGCTTGAGGAGGTACTGGCATTCCCATGAGCGATAACCAACATATTCCCATGGACGGCACTTTTGTATAAAAGGTGATTGGGCCCAATCACAACATACTACTATAACTACCCCCAAAAAAAAAAAAAAACAAAAAAAAAAAAAAAAAAAAAAAAAAAAACGGTAGGCCGGGAGCGGGGATAGAACTCGCCACTGAATTTTAAATAGTATACTGTATACCAATATATGTAGTTTTAGGTAGTAATACATTTGTATATATTATATACATTATTCAAATCTCAGAAATTCACGGGCGTTTTCAACTCGACTAAAACGTTTTCTTCAGGCTTCAGGCCACAATGTTTGACGATGGAACATTCCCGAAGGCCTGAGCTAAGCAGAAGTTCAGATTTATCTAGGTTAAACAAGGTCAAGCATATGATATTACAAGCCAATTGATTTTGATTCAATCCTAAAAAGAATGTTGAAAATAGTCTATAAATGGCCCTGTCACCCTTTAACTGGCAAAGTGCCCAAAATCGAATCACTTAGGTGTCGCCTCATACCTCATAGTTTGAACAAAATCGGTTCATCGGTAATTGGAATTACACACATCCTCAGCAAATGACAAATATATACAAGTAAAATGGAGTAGTAGTTTGTGAAAAAAAGTTTGTAGACAATAATTCCACCAAACCTCGTGTTGAATATAAGCCCACTCTTTAACACTGGTACTAGTCACGAACAAGGACTGATAATTAGTTTTAAATAATGTTTCTGGCCTTCAGGGAGTCAGGATCAGTAAATATAACAGTATATATTTACTGTGAGGGCCAGAAACATTATTCAAAACTAATCACCAGTCCTTGTTCGTGACTAGTACCAGTGCTCTTTAACTAAAGGAAAGCCCAAAATATGCACTTCCTCATTGAGATTTAACAGCATTTATTAAGAATATTTACAAAATGCAGTAAAAGACCCATTGTTACGGGTTTCAATATAATAAAATCAAGTAGTATAAATAATATAGTATTAAGTTCTTCACATGATGTGCAGGACATACCATACATGATAAAATCTACTATACCCTCGATCAGCCATCATACACGTACTTCGTTATGCATATATCATAAGGATTGCTGTTCTATAAGAACATGGAAAAAATTATGTTCCAGCAATCTCTGCCAACGTCTGCCATTTGCAATATACAGTGGAACCTGTCCATGTGGACACCTGCGTATAGTGGACACCTGCCTTATGTGGACACTTTTCACTTCTCCCGTTTCAGTTTTCCTATGTAGCATATATAAAGTGAACCTCTGTATAGTGGACACCTGTCTTATGTGGACAGTGGACACTATATTTCTGCTCCTAAATAGCTTAGATACCTCTGTATAGTGGACAGTTAAAAATCCCCACTGTATTAGAACAAAGAAATATTCACTGGGGAAGACTCCTTTGCCAACATAACGCTGTGTCCAATGGGGCCATGGCATGGAAAGCACCAGCAGCTAGACAGTGGTCCAAGGTTGGTCACCAATGTGCAAGACTAGTTAACATAGGCCAACACAGGCTAGCATACATTGTTTTCAAATGGTCCTACAATTTAGCCATAAGAAATAGAAAGAATTGGGCCAATAGAACATGAAAAGCGCCCCCGGTGAGGGCAAACCAGTGTTTAATACACTGGAATGTCACTGTCTATATATTGGCTGATTATTGATTTATAGCAGTATCATCTATTACCAAGAAGTGAATAAATTTTTTTGGAGCCGATGTGTCTGGAGTTTGTGGTTACAGAATATTGATTTTAATGGTGCATTCAAATAGTAATAAGAATGTGATTCACTAGTAAAAATGGACCTAATAATGTGTTTTATACACTGGCTTGTACTAATTAATTGCGTCCGTCCATCCGTCCGTCCGTCCGTCCATCCATCCGGCCCTACCTGTCGTGTGTACAAATGAAGGCGCCATATTGCATGAAGCGGACGAGACAGACAGATTTAAATTTTTCAATATTTGTGAGCCGAAGGATAAAGGTTGGTCTGTTTTAATTTATTACCCATGTCAGTGTGATCGATAACCTAAGTTTGTGTTATGATTCCATTTCAAATTATTGTTAATATGCCAGAAATGCGTGTAGAACTTTGAAAAGGCTTACATGCTTTCATGTGCTATCCTACGAACATTATTTCCTGAAGAGCTAAAACAATATAGAGATAAGACATCTATAGATGATCTCTGGAAATATGCCTAGCTACGTCTGGTATGTTCATTATAAGATTTTAGGACTTAATTGGGTTTTGATATGATATGATCAATTATGAAACGGTGGTCTTTATCGAATCAGCTGTCTGTATCTGTATCTGTGTGTGGTTCGTCGAGGTTAACATCAGATTTGTGAAAACTCTGTAAAATGCATGATTTTAAAAATATTACATAGCATTGATGATTGAGGGACCTTATTAAACATATTTAAAAAGTAAAACGCAATAAAATTTAAAATCAAACGTTTTATCACGTTCTCCAAATATTTTCCCACGATAATAAATGTCAAATTGAGGTGAC
>CM032660.1:88906-114489 GCA_019095985.1 Streblospio benedicti | reverse complement strand
CCTAATTGATCAATTTAAAGTGACGTCACACGCTATACTATATACGCACGCAACATGGACCCAGAAAAAAATACCAGTGTCACAAAACTTCGTGCATATTAGTCATTTTGAAGATGGTATTATTGTGCTCTATGTTCGTAATGCATTCTGTATCGTAACACACACAGAAATGTTCGCTTACTTCTCTACTTTTCATATATGATACTCACATTTTATTTAGAACTGTATTTCATCAGGTTTGACCAGATTTATTACTTGAGTTTTTGCCTCAAACCCAAACCAATGCACTAGATTTACTTACGCAAATTTGATGCATAGACTTTTCGTGACGTTGCTCTTGTCGCATGGTCGTGTGTAGCGAGTGAGACCATGTTAGTCTAGAGCTATAGACCAACTAAACATCTCTAAATATTTCTTAATCCGTATGATGACAGCTTTTTATGTTATTGTTTACTGATAAAGTATGTGCTTTTGCACGCCGTAGTAGTATTATTATGTTTCATATTTCTGTTGAGTAAAAATTATTTGAAAGATGCGAAAAAAAGAACAATCACGTACCTGCTCTACAGCTGTACAGTACCTTTGTTTACAATGAAACCTTGAGCGTTCCCAGTCGGAGCTCATGAGTAGCACTATGGGAAAAAAAGAAAGAAAAGTAAATGTCCTTGTAAATCTTTTATTTTAATAATTGATGGGAATACTCCTGCTATGTTGTAGACCAGAGCTTATGTAATTCATTCCCATTTAAAGGTAAGAAAATTAGTACATTTTTAGAGCAGGAATACTGTGATGAAAGTCGTCAATTACTCTCTATTTTCTACGGCACGGGAAATATTTAGGGTCCAATATGCGCACGCATCTTCCGACAGGTGCTTGTGTTTACAAACACGGAAAGAGGTTCCCCAGTTGAAATTTTATTCAACATGTTAAATACAACATTCCGGTGATGGTTTTATTAGATGCATTCTCAATTGAGGGCAAATTCTACAAATTCTAAGGTGTCTGTTTAAAACAGGCAAATGTTAGCTTGAACTTACAACACTAATTGAAATTGATAATATTAGCAGCAATTAATAGTCGATCGAATGCTCCACGTTTGTCCCAATATCCAGATCTTGGCTGTCTGCCCTAGGAGTCATCCAATATCATTCTAGCAGGACAAGCAAACGATCAATTTATAGAAATGAATGTACAAGCATGATGAACGTACTGTGTTTGCAGTGGCTGCGGCTGCACCTTCCCCCAACGGGTTGGTTTCCTCCCATGTTGACGAGAATGGAAAAAGACATGAGATCTGTAAGTACATCATAGTGAATCGAAATAAGTTTTTTGAGAAAAATCTAGGTTCTGTGCAGGACAGATTACAGTTTTATAGTTCTAAACTTACTTATTTGAGAGAACTATTTTTAGCGAATTTGCAGTTCCACATTCCAAAGTATGGGCACAATATCATGATGATATCATGTATATTTAACCAAAGGCAACACCACAGAAAAAATATGAAGAAAAAAGTAGAGTGATAAAAAGATTGGTTACTTTGTGTTAAACTACAATTATATTACAATGTTAATGATTTTGATATAGCTGAAATAGTTCGAAATCCATAAAACTACAAGTAAAGAACAGAATCCTTCGCGTTTTACAGAATGATAATCTGCAACTCCAGGCAAATAAAATATATACATGATATATTTTTATATTGAAGCGTTGTGTACACGCCATGTTCATTTTTTTTCATCAGATGCTTATTGCGACTCTCCCATATATGGTGGTAATGGCGGAGATTTTTTTGATGAGAGAAATGCTCGCGAGGCTTACGGAGAACTCACCCAAATCACCCTCCGATGGGGCAACAGGGTGGACATATAAGTATTCAGCATATTTTCCATGTCTAATATCTGGCTTTTAATGCCCACTGTTCTCACGAATAATTATTCAATGAGCTTTACAAAGTTCTACATCATGTTGGACCTAACGTACCATTAATTTCTGTGTTCAACCACACATGCTTAGTAACAATATTTTGGGCTTTTACTAAACTTTGACTCTCTCCATTATTTTTACTTCAATTCTGACAAATTACACCTTCTTGTGTAGGTAATAATCTTATCTAATGGTTTGAAATATATAGCAGATCAATCAAAACATTTACGGCACAATTAGTGAAAATTGTAGTCCCACATACTTTATAAACTAATTATAGACTAAAATAAACTTGTTCTGGTGTCTTGTGTTCTAGGATCCAGACACGATATGGTTCCACATTGAGCACCGCACGTGGCGGTGGTGGTGGCGAACTTGCCAACATTCCAGTGACTCCTGGCAACGGCATCGTCAGGATTAGCGGTCGTTATGGGAGCCGCATTGATCAGCTTCAGTTCCAGTTCAGGGACGGTTCCCGGTGAGTTTTGTCTCTGGTTTTGTGTTGTTCAAAATGTTTACACTGGCAATTCCAGGTTTTTAGAAAGGGGGTTGGGTGCCCACGTTATTTCATGTTTTTTTTACGCATGATGGCTTGAGAAGATGCAAAAGATGTTGTTGATTTTGTTTTAAATTGTGGGGCGGGGGTGTGGGTGGGGTGTGGGTGGGGGTTCGAGTCCCATCAGGGCCACTTGATATAGTGAAATGGAAGCTGTGTCTTCAGCTATGCTAGAACAGTGGTACGAGCTTGCTTGCAAGAACAGTAAGAGTAAAATTCTATTGACATCGTTTCAGCACTAATGCGTTTGGAGGTAGTGGTGGTAGCCCTTTCGAGACTGCCGCCTGTGACACCTGCGAACTGGCGTACGTCAAAGGCCGGTCTGGACGAGAGCTCGACCAGCTCGTGTTCGTCTTTGACTGCTGAGCCCCACATGTAGATTATTGTAAATAAATGGGAAGATAATTACAGTCATAACTTTGTTCACCAACATTGTGATATCTTATTTTTTATTTTTATCTATTTATTTAATTCAGACTTAAAAAGTCCGTAAGGACAGATACATAAACACATAAATAAAATAATATAAATAAGACATATAATTAATATATATCACAGGGAAGATCACAGGATAGCATAACAATTCAGATCATTATTCGCTTAGTATAAAGAGTTTGTCTATCCATTGTTTATAAATTTCACTTTTCATAAAAAACACGTAAAAATACGTAAATAATAATGTTATTATTAAAATTCATAGAGTATTTTACCACAGTTCCTTTCCTGTTTCAAATGTGCACTCATTCTTTATTTGATAAATTAACTTAGATGGAAATTTACGAGACATACTAATCAGAAACTCACAATACATTTAATTATATGAGTAAAAAAACGAAGATTATGCATTTAATATACTACATGCCTATACTAAGTTTTATCACAACGTTTACAATATTTTTCGTATTCAACTCCTATTCTTATTATCCTATTCTCTTAATTTTCTATCACAACCACTTCCTATCAAATACAATCTATTTAACTATCTAACTATTAATTTTACTTTCAAAGTAAAATCATGTGCTTATTCACAGTCATGGTTTAAGGGTTATCATATTATTCTTTGGGGTTTGATGTATTAAAATACCCTTTGTGTACATGAACAAGCGCCATTTTCTCACCCATTACCTAACAAAGTCATATATGTTTCCAATTAGATAACTAGATCAACATATATATATAATAAATTATATAACGAGTAAATGAGGTCACTTCACACCCACATCGACCCATCCACATTCCACACAATAGTTCTCTTAAACAATAATCAAAACACATGTTTGTGTTTTGATATTTATAAGATTATATTATTTGGATAGAAAACTTCTAAAGTAACATGTCCTCTGAAATCACACATATTAATATATTACAAAATATTACAAAATATGTTGGCCATTCTTAAATTTAAATTTAAACATGTTGACATAAAACATTTTTAGCTGTTCATACAACATACAATACTGTGGCCCCTCATACATGTTTTTCATAACTTGTGGAGTCATACATGTTTTTCGATTCTGAATCTTTTTTTTCAAACCCTTCAAATTGACATATTATACAGCTCTGTAGATTGAATATTCATGAAAGTGAAACTACACTGAAAACGCAAATAAATGCACATGCCCCCCCCCCCCCCCCGCCAGTCGAATGCCAACAAACCATAGAAATTTCCAGATTTCCGCATGACTCTTCTAGACTCTAGAATTTTGGAGGGAAATTTGTAGACATTTTTGATGATTCAGACTCGCTAATGCAATATCTTCTAAATGTAGCGTAAGTACTCAGAAAGTAGTTTAAAGTTAAATAATAAATAAATGCACGTGGTAACTGCTGGGGGGAAACATCACGCAAACACTCAAAGCTGAGTGGTTAGTAATGTTTAAAATGTAAAAAAAAAAACCTTGTCTGTTGTTCATAGAAGAAACGGGCCAAACTATAGCAGACATGTGCCAATTAAAGCTTGATTTTCGAACATATTACTACTCATGCCCATATATGGACGGTGTGATGTACTATATCGTTAGCCTCCCACATTTAATAAGAAATACACGTTGGGGTGTGAGAATCGCTGTTATCATGTTCTAGAGCACTGCACACCCAGTTCGTGTGCACATTCAGTTCGTGTGTTATTTAAATAAAATTATTACCAAAGAAATTAGTGTTAAAATGATTAATATTATATGCACATTGATAGAAGATGTCGTATATCACAATATTATGTAAAATACATATATGGAGTAGATAGTTTTAATGAATTATATAGAAAATATGTCCATAGCTTTCAAAAACGGTTACATAACTCATCGAAAAGAATGGCAAATCTCTGTCAATAACTATTTACGACGTCACGTTCCATCTGTCTATCCAACGGTGACAGTGGAAAATCAAAGTACTGAAATTGATTAAACAGAAGTAGTTGATTTGTCCCACGAAACTGATTGATCAAGCAGGTGAACCAGCTATTATATACCATTTCAAACTCTGTGAGATGCAATTTTTTTTCAGATGAATGGTGATGAATGTGGAATAAGTGAGTGGCAGTAACAATTAGATGTTAAATATTTGCTTTCTGTATATATTTATATTTATGGAGTCTCTGTTGGTGAGAAATACACATGGATTTAATGATGAAACTAGTAATATCAATATAGTCATCATAATAGCATCACTAGACCTGATTTATGGAACACCAAATACCATAACGCAATCATCGGTATGAGCGCACAGTGTCCAAAGTTTAAAAATTAAAAAGGATTTCACAAACGTGTATATACTTTACTATAAAACTTATATCCTAGTATATCCATCACAAAAGATTGACTTGATGTTCAATTTTGTAGAAAATTGCGAAAAACATGTATGATAATAGTGGCTTCAGTGCCTTGATTGTAGAAGGGCTTGTTTTATACCGACATAAAATGAAACACACCAGTGGATTTGTCAAATGAATATACTTTGGATAATTTAGCAATCAAAGAGCAGTGACTTTAATGAGTGCATTTGATATACCGATCATTTTAGTCAATGACTCGATAACTATAAGAGCTAGGAGAATGTTCATGAGATTTTCGGAATCAGCATAAAAATCGGTCTAGCTTCCATATGCACTTTAAATCAAATCACAAAAATAAGAATTTCAATCGCTTCAAAAAATTCAATGGTCTGAGTCCGCTATGCGGCGATTAGTGGTCTGAGTTCTAATATGCAAACGGAGAGTGAATCTCCTGCTCATGCCAAGGCCAAAAATTGAGCACATGCTATATTTGGGGCAAAGCCCCGAAAATGACACAAGTTCATGGAAGTAAATACAAAATTTGTAAACGTGTATCATATTTTTATTAAAAATATGATTGATGTTTCGGTGCAAGATAAACAGGTTAAAGGCTATGGCAAAAATAACAATTGCATGTGATATAAATTGGGTGCATTGCTTTGGGAGCTATTAAAAGTAGAAGTGCAAATTTAAGAGATGTACATGGTGTTAAAGGTGGAATGATGAAATTAAGAAACTGTATTGATTTGATGTCAATATTCTTATAACTGTAAATAAATGTATATAGGTGTTTATTACATTTTCTATGTATATACTTCTGCTCGATACTCGACGCTGCAGATCAAAACTGAACTGCCAGCCAATACAAGTATCAGCCGTCATGCATTACAAGAACTAAGGCCTTGATCATATACCAATTGCAACAGTCTGGTACCAACTTATAATCCCCGAAGCCTATGTCATAGCAAGGAGGATTACGGCCATCGCCACATTTGGATACTATTAGTGGTCTGAGTTCTAATATGCAAATAGACTGTTACACTGACCCATTTTCTGCGCCGCATGCATGGCGAAATGCAAATAGCGGAGCAGAGCGAGACAGAGGCAGTGTAACAGTCTAATATATACTACTGCGAGACCTGCCGTAATATATTCGTGTGCTCTCACCCAATGCATGGAGAGTGATACAATATGGCGGCCCCCAAGACCTAAAATTGAGTACATGCTATATTCGGGGCGAAGCCCCGAAAACAAGACCACATATATTGTACAAACTACATAAACACTTAAATTCTATTTTATACAATTAACCAGTAGGACTAGGGAAATAATATCAAAATAAATTCCTTTCCCAACGGTAAAAAAGTAATTTATATGAACACTCAGTGGAATGTGCGCTGTAAATTGTATTGTAATTGAATTGTATTGTACAAGGAGAGGAGCGTATGAGACTGCTTCTTGTATGAAACCTCGATGATGAAAGTGACAAACATGTGAAAACATCAGCATGAACTATTTCTAACTTGCTTAATTTATCATTGCCATTAAAGTTTACATGTTCAAAGGTAACTTATCATAAAACTTGTTCAAAGAAAGTAATACAATTTGAAAAATAAGTTACTTATTTTATGCATATATTATACATGCAGAAAAATTTATCAAGAGCTGTAGAGAAAATGTTATTGGTTTTATTTGCGAAGTAAGTTCAAGATCTATATGCAATTAGTAACTCAGTAGATCTTATCAGTCTCATGAATTTTGGTTAGACGAACTATGACTGGCATTTGTTAATAAGTTCTAAAACGTGTATGAACAATTTAGGTTCTAAATTCGTTTGCAAATTTCTAAAAATCAACCTCCAATGCATATATACATGTAGTTTACTTGGCAACCTAAGTCCTTTTATTGAAAGACACATGTGACAGGGGCCAAGGCCTTCTTGATATATTTTAACCGTTTGAAATATCATTGGATTGTCCAATCGCCATAACGTCCTCTTAGAAAATGAATGATCATGCAGTACAGTCGCCGTTAAATCGTCAGGAAAGGGTTTAAAGGGCCCCAATTACAGCAGTTCATGTTTGCCAAAATATCCTCCTACATTGGGGGCTCATTCAAAATTGTCATAAGCTTTTCCCGCACCTGTCATGATATCTCATGGACGCAATTTGTGTGTGCTATGGTATCCTCCCTCCCATTTCTAATGTCAACCTAAGTACACGTGCTTGCGGTTGTTTAGTATGGAGCTGTTTGATTATGATAGTTTTTAGTAATCATGTTATGATTTTGGTTCTATTTTTAGTTCTATTTCGCAGATCGATACTAGATCTTGAATTGCTACAGCAGATTCTGGCTTTCCCACAGCATAGGACCAACACATTAACACGGGCACATTTTATATACAAGTGGTTGGACCCTTTGTTAATCTTATTACAGGGTGGGTTAGGCTGTGCAAACTGAAGATGGGGACCAACATGTAGCCCTGGTGACGTCCCTGCATTCACAGGTGCAGTTGACGGTGTAGTGAAGCAGGCACACTATGTAATGGTTATATAGTTGTGCTGTGTTATATTAGGTTTTATATAAGTGAATAACATGATAATAATTGTAGTAGTTGGCTACATGCCCGTTCGTCATTTACATTTTGAAAAGTATCTAGTCTTATATGCACAGAATAATCTATAAATCTGAAACAAGGAGTCTATATCAATTCTGTGCAAATTGCTGATAAAAAAGTGGTTGAACTATGTTATTGCATTGAGAAAAGTGAAAAATACTGTGGTGTTAACATATGTTTATTTATTTATTGACAATTTGATTTATCACACATAGTTTATTTCATTTTAGTCATTCCAGCTCTAATTTAGGATGGCAATTGTGAAATAGATCAATAATTCACCTTTAAGCATCACGGGAAATCAGATAACCAGAAAAGCTACAGTAATTACTATTGTACAGTGAACTGGCTCTACCGCAACAGTGATCATTACTAATAACAGTAACTATCTCCCCTTCATAGCAATGCGTTACATAGGTACCAGAACCATTAGCAGTAGCTGAACTTTAAGTAGAAAATCTGGGCCCAGTTTGACCGTCAACACCGCCCACATTTATGCTTAAGTGTGCATAACCACTAGTAGTAGCTAAAATGGAAGCTGAAAACACATAGTAACCAGATATGGGACACATAAAGTCCGTGGGTCCGACAAAACCGGCGCCGATATTGGTGTGGATGGTGTCGAAGGAGACGGGGCTGCCATGCTGCACGGTCTGTGCGGTACTGTGGGACACGGCGAAGGCTACCACTGTATCTGGAATTAATACAGCATTTAGCTAGATTTATGAGCTAGATATATTTATGTTGAATAAGTTAATATTTCTATTCATCAATTTTGCATGAATAGTCGGGGTAATTGAGATGATAAATCTGGTGATGGCGCCTAGAGTATGGAAACCTCATATTGTTCGTCATTATGCTTGATAAAACTTGTTAGTTATATAACGCAGCGTGGGTAATGGGTAATTGGCCAGAAGGTTATGGAGTGTGAACAAGAAGCGAGACAAGTAAGACCGATATTTTTTCAATTTAGAGTATAAATGACCGAAAATACGTACTAGGATTTGTGGCAGATTTCACAATTCGTAGTTCCTCTTTCATTTCTATGTTGTCAGATTTCACAATTCGTAGTTTCTCTTTCATTTCTATGTTCTCGATTCGCAGTTGTTGAACCTCTACAAAATGAGATTAACACCATTTACATACTGTGCATGATCCATGCGAGATACATTGATTATAAAGTAGTTTTTCTTGTTTCTATGTCTTTTCCCACCCTTTTTAAAATTATTTCAAAGTGTGATAATTTTAAATAAGTAATGATACCATAATTTGAAAACATTTTGAAAAAATTGAAAAAGACATAGAAACAAAAAACATGAAGAATACCACATATTGTCAATTGCAAGTTGAACAGCTTTGTTATATGAAGTAGTAAACAACATCATGGAACAACGCAATATTCACATAACTTGAATATTGTATTTTAGATAAAATAGAAATAGTTTCTTACCGGACCTCAGCCCATCTACATGCATGTTATCATCTATATTCTCAGATTTCACAATTCGTAGTTCCTCTTTCATTTCTATGTTCTCAATTCGCAGTTGTTTCACTTCTACAAAATGAGATTTATACCATTCATATATTTTGCACAATACACGCGAGATACACTAATTATAAAGTAGTATTTCTTGTTTCTATGTTTTCCCCACTCCTTTGAAATGAGTTCAAAATCTGGTATTATTAGTTTTCTAGAATTTTGTATCTTAAATAAATGTATATAAATAAATATAAAAATATAAGAAAATAGAATAGAATAAAAAATATGAAAATAACAATACTAAATTCTAGATAACTAATAATAGCACATTTAGAAAACATTTTGAAAAGGCGGGAAATGACATAGAAACAAGAAATATGAAGAATACCACTAATTACAACCTATTGACAATTGCAAGTTAAACAACTTTGTTGTATGAAGCAGTAAAGCAACATTATGGAACAACTCATTATTCATTTAACTTGAATATTCGATTTTAGACAAAATAAAAATAGTTTCTTACCCAGCTTCAGCCCATCAACTTCTCTGCCAACTTCTGCCTTAATTTCGGCTCTAACATCTTGCTTGATTTCCGCTCTAATATCTTGCTTTAACTGCTCAAGGTCTGAGATGCCAAATGTTCTCGAGACACAGAGTATTAAACACAAGAGTAAAGCAGCTGACATAATTACGCCGTTTATGTCTTGAGCAAACAATTGTAGCTTGCAGATAAAATATACACTTATATATACACTGTATATTGATAGCTCATCATCCCCAAAGATACCAAGAAAAGATAACAAAAGATAACAATCATATGCTATGAAGCAATACTGCAACACTTACCATGTTTAAACTTTATTCAATATATTCTGTGTTCAGCAATATCATAGTTGTAGAAAAAAATCGCCATAAATTATGTTAGAGCATTTTCATGCATTTAATAGGATGCTACTGACTTTAACTGGAAGAATTCCTTAATATAACTTCAGCAAAAATATGACCTAATGTACAATTGTATATATATATGCGATAATTAATTTTACCACGGAAAATACCCGCCTAAACAAATACAGGTGGCGTTCACTTAATCTAATATTCCACTTTTGGCTTTGCGGTGGCCATTGCCCATCAATCTCCTGCTGTTTAATAATAATAATAAAAAAAAAATAAAATAAAAAAAATGGCTAGTGAGCATTGCTATTTTACTTGGGATGTACGCTGGAGCGGAAAGGCTCCGTCGCCAAATTACTCACCATTACTCACACCCCCTGATGCACATTCACCTCTTTTTTGAAAAACTGGATCTGATATTGTTTACACATAAGGGCCAACACACAGTTCACACAGAACTCGTATGTTGGTGTTTCAGTGGCATTAAAGTGAATGTCATGTCAGCGTATCCGGCAAGTGGTTGGCGCACTTGATATTTTTCGGCTTTTTTTTTAATCCCCTCTGCATATTATCTGTTTTCAAAACGCCGTACGCGGTGAGACATTGCCTTAATAAAGAAGGCCACAATACCATTGTATTAAACCGTGCAGATGAGTAAGAATATATATTCATTATAATGATACATACCTAACTCAAATGTCAAACAGGAACTGATGTGGCTGATAATTGAAGCCGACACAATAATGGTCATATTACAACATGTCTTACATAATAGAATAACATTTGTTGTATTTGGCTTCATTCTTAGTCAGTACTAGTATCAAGATCATCAAGCCTCTCATATAGCAGATCATTTTCTATGAAATTGGAAAAATGAGTCAAGATTAACTATGTTATTTCATTAAAAAGAAATTATAAATGTTAATTAGAATGTTAGTTGCTATTGTTTTATAACCTACATCTGTCGGCCACCGCTGAAAATGATGGGTAAGTGGTAAAGAATCATTGTACTAAGTTTCATGCTTTCATCGTTAACCGAGCGATTTTGATGAAAATCTTCAGAAACTGATTGCACTAAATGTAACATTAAAACATTTCATTGTATAACATACCTTTTATTTCATTACAAGTTATAGTAGATTTCAATTAAGATGAAAATCAAACAATTCATCTTTAAGCATCAGGGGAAATTAGATAGCCAGAAAAGCTACAGAAATTTTTGTCTAACAGAGAACTGGTCCTACCACTATGATGATCGTTACTAATAACAGTAACTCGTTCCCCTTCGCTACAATGCATTACATAGGTACCAGACCCACTTGCTGTATTGGAAGTATTTGAATAAAATCTGGGACCAGTTTGACCATCAACACCTCCCACATTTACGCTTAGCAATCCAAAGCTATTAGGATTAGACAATATGGATACTGAAAACATATAGTACCCAGAGATGGGACAAATAAAGTCTGTGGGTCCGACGAAACCGGCGCCGATATTGGTGTGGATGGTGTCGAAGGAGACGGGGCTGCCATGCTGCACGGTCTGTGTGGCACTGTGGGACACAGTGAAGGCGACCAATGTATCTGGAATTAACATGAAATACAGAGTATGATGTGTTGATCTATTGTACAATATAAGTCTTAAATATATAGAGATATTTGATCACTTTAAAACACATGAACTACATCTTAAATGTTTATATTCCTGAGTTAGTTGTCCATGTTAATACTGCTGTTCAGCAATATTCATAAATAGCAGGGCTTGTTGAGATGATACATTTGGTCATGGCACCCAAGTATCAACACTCATATTGTGTATAATGAATCATTCAATGAATCTATAATTTATTTTGATGGTTGTGATGTAAAATGTTATAGTGTAATAAAAATTTAATCTTTCATTCTCTAATAATAATGGTTCTTCTACTGAGGGAGCATAGAGCACAATACAGAAGTGCCATTCGTTTAAGAAAAAAAGAAGAAATGACATTACATAGAGAAATACTAAACAAAATGAGTACTGGGTAGAAAGTGGGTAATGGAGGAAATGCCCGAATTTGTGATGATTTCAAATGTGAACAACACCTAACCTTTGATATAACACCAAGTGAAATTGCCAGAAGTATTATGGTGTAAAACAAGTAGTCAAACTAGATAGAATTTTTCAATACAGATTATGAATGGCAGAAATACCTACCAGAATTTGTGACCGACTTCAAAATTCGTAGTTCCTCTTGCAGTTGTCGGACCTCTACAAAATGACATTGACAGTATTTACATACTGTGCACGATATACACTAATTATAAAGTAGTAAAACATGTACATGTACAACATTATGGAACAACTCATTGTTCACGGAATTTGAATATTTCATTCTGAATAATACAAAATCAGGATTCTTACACAGCCTCAGCCCATCAACTTCTCTGCCAACTTCTGCCTTAATTTCGGCTCTAACATCTTGCTTGATTTCCGCTCTAATATCTTGCTTTAACTGCCCAAGGTTTGAGATGCCAAATGTTGTCGAGATACAGAGTATTAAACACAAGAGTAAAGCAGCTGACATAATTACGTCGTTTATGTCTCGAGCATACAATTGTAGCTTGCAGATAAAATATACACCTGTTTATACGCGAATATCGATAGCTTATCATCTCCAAAGATACCAGGAAAAGATAATATTTATTTGCTATGAAGCAGGACTACAAGACTGGTTTTTAATTTACCGAAACCTAAAATCAAAGAGTTGTCCAAAGACGCAAACAAAGAGTTCAGTGCAAAACCCCCAGTCTGCATCCCATATGTGAGGGGTCTCGCTAGGAGTACACATGTGAAGGAGTGTGTTTCAACATTGCGCCATATAAATATAGATGAGCAGTGTAATATGACGTAAATATAATTTGCCTGACTACCATTTGTATGTGTGAAGAGATGTCATTCCACGGACCAGTATACATTGTAGCGCCAAACCACGAAGTACTGTTAAAATATGCATCCAGATACACATACAGTATATCACTTAGATAGATATCATATAGATATACATGTACATGTACTAGATCAAAGAACACAGCCGAGAATGGACCCACCGCGGGCGAAGAGTTCTGCGGAGAATTTGCAGTGCAGACGGGGCTACCACGACGGGATGCAAAATGCACCCCACAGTCGTGGTCGACAGCCACACAGGGAGGACAACATACCGTGCTACCTCTCGTGTGAGTTCATCAATTTCCTATGGTGGAGATGCTAGTGCCAACAGGGAACGAGCAATGACAGGGAGAAGTTCGCGAAAGTATCAACAATTGAAGAAGCAGGCGACATCGCAGGCTGAACAATTTCACATCAAGTTGACTGCACACGTCAGCCTCAAAGGCGCACGTTTTGCTCGAAATAGCAAACTCACTTCATGATCATGTGCAGACCGCCCGTGGGCAGTGTTTGAAACGCTCGACTTGAGGGTGTCAGTCTTGGCTGGGTCACGGAAACGCGGCCTAGACGAGACAACACTCAGCAGAAACAAGGGAGCGCAGTTCGACAAGTCCGGGGAATTGCAGTAGAGAAAGCAAGGTGCCGACACGTCGTCAGTCATAATGTTATGACAGTTACTGCATAAATGAATAACATTTCTGGTATTTGGCTTCATTTTTAGCCATCACATGTGAAAATAGCCAAGTCTGGCATATAATAATAATATAATATGGAGCATTTTCTATTCAGAAACTAGAATGATTGTCAGTATTGATTGTTTGTAAGCTACAATTATAAAAAGTAATTAACTATGTTTCTTCATTAAAAAGATTGTATAATTATAATTTAAAATAAAAGATCTTCAATCGTATAACATACAGTTTATTACATCGAAGTGGTAATAGCCCTCATTTAAGATGATAGTTGAACAAATCATCTTTAAACATCAGATGCAATCAAATAACCAGAAAAGCTACAAAAATTACTGGCATACAGCGAACTTGTCCTGCCGCTAGAATGATCATTACCGATAACAGTAACTTTATCCCCCTCGTGACAATGCATTACATAGGTACCAGAACCACTTGCAGTATTTGCATTATTTGTAAAAATTCTGGGCCCACTTTGACCGTCAACACCTGCCACATTTACACTTAGCAATCCAACGCCATTAGCATTAGCCATCGCAGATACTGAAAACATATAATACCCAGAGATGGGACAAATAAAGTCTGTGGGTCCGACGAAACCGGCGCCGATATTGGTGTGGATGGTGTCGAAGGAGACGGGGCTGCCATGCTGCACGGTCTGTGTGGCACTGTGGGACACAGTGAAGGCGACGGTGGCCACTGCATCTGAAATTCAGAACATAATGTTGTATATTATAAGTTACATCTCTATGTATACACTGACAATATTAATATTACTGTTAATGAATTTTACATATAAAGTAGGGGTATTTGAGACGATCTATCCTGTAATGGCATACGGAGTATGAAAATCTCATATTGTTCATCGCAATGCTTGCCGCTAGCGCTGATATAGCCCCCGTATACAGCCCCAAGTGGGAACGTGGTAGTTGCCACCAGTATTATGGAGTGTAAACAAGGAGACAAGTTAGACAATATTTTTCAATTCAGAATATAAGAGACAGAAAGTACCTACCAGCCTTTGTGGCTGACTTCAAAAGTCGTAGTTCCTCTTTCATTTCTACGTTCTCAATTTGCAGCTGTTCCACTTCTACAAAATTAGATTAACACAATTTCCATACACCTTTTCAATTATGACTTGGTAAAACAACAATGTGGTACGACTCATTCACAGATTCTGTTCATGAACAGTGAAATAGATAAAATGGATGAAAATCATTTTCTTACTTGAATTCAGCACACCAATTTCTGCCTTGATTTCCGCTCTAACATCTTGCTTAAACTGCTCGAGTTCTGAGATGGCACTTGTTCTTGAGACACAAAGTAAACACAAGAGTAAAACACTCGACATAATTACGTTGTTTACGTCTAGACCATAAAATTGCATGTTGCATATGAAAGATACACAGACCTCTACACATGTATAACGATAACTTATCTTCAGATTCCTGTAGAGACGTAAGATAAGATAAAAATCATATGCTATGAAGCAAGACTTTAACTCCTATAATTTTTAAATTTAACATAGAGGTCTCTTTCGTCAAGTCTATAGGGCATTATAGCTCATTAGGACGTAGCCTCGGTTGGAATGGCACAGCTTTTAGTTCTACCAGGATCATGAGGATGACCGAGTGGGGCAATGCACCTGCCGCAACTGCTTGATAAAATACACGTAGGTGTCAACAATAGTTGTGGTTCTCCATTTGAATTCTAGCAGTGGCTATGTGATATGCTGATGTAGTCTATAGACATACACGGAGACAAAAATATGAAAAAAATATCAACATCTAATGCTCCAGATTGGGCTTTGTGGTGGGCTCTCCCCATCAATCTACTGCTCACTGAAAACCAGGCCAGGGAGGTTGGATATATATTATTTGGGATGCACGCGACTTTCACAAAAAGACGATGCCCCTTTTACAAATTTTAAGAAATGTAATAAACATGTAGCCATAGAGTAGAGATTGAGCATATTGTTGTAGAGATATCATGATAATGGACAGTGTGGTAAATTAAATGCTGTGTTTCATATGTCATAAACGTTTTGTCATGTAACAGAAAATAAACTATTGAATCATTGAATCAATAGAGTTGGCAGTGCATTGAGTCAATTTTACAGAACCTAGAGATTTACATTAATTGGTACACAATATATATGTGATAATTTTGTTCCTATAAACCTTAATGAATAGTGTTAGTTTAGTCTAATCATAACATTGGCTAGAATCAATTTAGTTTAATTTAGTTTCATCCTGAACATTGTAATTTAGTTTATATTAGTTTTAGATTTAAAAAGTGTAGTCGCCCCAACATTGCTTATCATAAATATTAACACTCTTTGGTCAACCTTTATCATAGTCCAGTTTGCATGTCTATAAATTGTGAGTATTTTTAGACAAACGTTGAGATATGTAGTCTCTATCAGTTCCTCCTGCTGCCATGTGTGCCACCACAGGGTTTCGCTGATTGAGACGAACAGGTTCGTATCCACCTAGCGCCGAAAATAGTACTATGATTTCTATCTATCCTTTAATTAGTACATGGCATATGAAATATGGTATATTCACCACTTCGTATATAAAATTGAAATAGTAGAGTACTACTGCTGGCTTCATTCTGGCAATTTTTTGATTCAGTAATAACGTGCTAATTGTGGTCAACGGCTTGTACACCGCTGTCTTAGAACAGATTTTTCAGAACAACCGATTTTTGTTCTTATATATTCATCATCTTCAATGCCGCGGTATGTGTGTAGATAACAAACTTTTAATAATAATAAACGCTTACTGAATTGATGTATAAAAAAGCATTGTTTTAGTTTTTGGTTTGTTCAATTTGCTATTGTTTTGCTTCTGTGGCCCTCGTGGACAGGGTATCGGACTCCTGACCAGAAGGTCGTGGGTTACAATTCCCGGTCAGGTGTGGTGGTGGTCGTTGGTGAGCAAACACACCCCATAACAGGTGCACACTGCCCCGTGGCACTTACACTCTAGATAGGTGCAAGTCAGACACGTGAACGCTAATGTTGATTGATTGGCATGATATGCTGTATGCTCCAAGGGAGTTGAGAAATATACAATGTATAGCGTGACAAGGATGTCAATGACCTGGTGTGAATATTGAGTCATCTGATCCCGCATAAGACCATAACAAGCTAGACATTGCCATTTACATTTATTGCACATATTCATTTTACAGGCGGATTAGGCAATAGCGAGATTTGTGACATATGTTTTCTGCGAAGTGTTATGTTTGAAGTCTTCAATATTGCATTTAAATGAGAAATGCAAAATATACAAACATAAGCAATTACTCGTTTTAATTGGAAAATATTGATCAATGTTATTTAGATATTTAGTTCTATCCCAGGGTATGATGTGTTTTTACCATGGCATCAATCGAATCTGATGTTTATGGCTAATTGCAAGGCAATATATTAATGTTTATGAAACCTCACGCTTGGCAATATTTGATGTTTGACAAGATTAAGAATTGACTTACACACTTAATTTGTTTTCTTCCATGTAGAGTGTGAACTTTAATACATGTGATTGATAGTAAGTGATACATTTCTTCTTGGCGTCTAATTCGTCGAAATGTCGTGGCCAAGTTTACAGGGAGTTGAACTCGTAAGCAGAAGGTCGCTGGTTTGATTCCATGTCGCGATTTGTGTTGGGTCTTGAGCAAACTCATCCCCTTGCTGGTTGCACAGTGTCCCGTGGCACATACTCATTACATAGGTACATGTACATGCTAGGGTTGAACCTGTCGACATAGAAACCTAGTGGTCGTGAGTTTGGGTCCCGCAACGGCCACTTGATAAAGTCAAATGAAGGCTTAGGGTTGTAAAACCTGTCTTCAGCTATGTCAATACAGTGGTAGTAGCTTGCATGCCATAGAAAACAGAGAGTTAGTGAAGGATAAAATTGAATCCGAAATTCCGACCTTTGGTGGAACGCACGATCTGTGGGCTCAGATGATAAATGACCAAGTATGTAGGCTGGGGGTTACAGAGACAACGGTTCGTCCGTGTAACCTTTTAACATTCCGTTGCTTGGAAAAATGGTATCATTCTGGTATCACAACCTAATTGAATTCACAAGCAAGCTTGGGAAAAACGCATTAGAATACTCCACTAGAATAAAAATGCGAAGAAATTAGACCTCCCCAAATTTCCGTCTTTATGTAAGATTCGAGCCCATGAACTCTGGGTTGAGATGATAACTGACCAAGTATGTAGGCTGGAAGTTAAAGAGACAACGGTTCGTCCATGTTACCTTTTACTGTGACTTATCAAATCCAATTAGAATATAGATGTGTATGTTCTTAGCAAAATTTCCATTATGAAGTACGTGATTTCATTTTGAATGAAAAACATCTCCATATGGTGACTAAAACATATGGGACGTGGTTTGACACCTTCATAGGAAAAGGACAGGTTTTTGCTGAGCAATATATTAATGTGTGTAATTACCTGGTATACAAGTATTTGATTTTAACTATGATTGGGAAAAGTCACGCAATAACAGTGAAAGGTGTTATTTTAATTACATACACATGTTATTCTAATTACAGATCATACAACTATTGATACACACCAATCTTATTCCACTTCTTTTTTACCCTTTAACATATTTTTTCCTTAGTCACTCATTCAGGAAATAAATCACACTAAAATGCCGAACCTACATGTACAAGGCATTTTTCGTTTGTTTCTGCATAATTGGGAAAGATGTGAACATTAGAGAAATTTTCAACAAGTTCAGACTATAACTTTGTTAGATAGGCATTTTAATAAGGGCCATATCCATGTAGCATTCATATAAGGGACCATTCAGTATTTATAACAGGGTAGGTTAGGAGGAGTTTTCAAAAATGCGGTGAAAAAATTAATCGCCCCCCCTCCCCACTCAAATCTATGTGAAGAAATTGGTAACCCCCCTCAATTTCATGTGATAAAATTAGATGACCGCCCCTTATAGTTAACGCAATCATTGTCAGTTTAAGCAAATCCTATTTGATGGATATCCTTGATATAGAAAATAGTAAACTTTATTACAGAATCTCTAATAAATATAAATAGGCGTAAATTATCTGCAAAACCCACCCCTCCTTCTGTCATGCCTCAGTATATGTAATGATAATGTTTGTTATTCCATGATGTGACCACATGCTTGGAATAACTGGCTTGCTCCCCCAAGTGTCAGGTCTATCCCAATCATGGGGTAGGGTGGGGCTGGGGCAGGGTGGGTGAGGACATATGTTGGTTCGTTGGAACTCGTGTAAGACCTACAGTAGAAACTCTTATGAAGACCACTTGTATTATAAGACCGTTTTGCGCGTTCCTGGAGCTTCATAGAGAGGCCACCTCTTCATTGAGGCCACTTGAAGACAGTATCCCAGGGTAGTGTCTAGGGTATATACAATGTAAACTAGATCGAAAAGTGTTCAAAGAACACTGCGTCGCTAGAATGACGTTGACTTATGGCCAATTAAGATGTATACTGAAATGATGTATACTTTACAATCAAGAAATGAATTTGAGGAGAAAACATCAGAATGAATGAGAATCAATATATCCTGGGAAAAGATATTTGTGTTGCGATACAATAGTACTATTTGAATAACAGGCCTGAGACTAATCAATATCAGTTTCAAACCCAATAATCAATATTTGCTGCTTGGTTGAAATATGGATTTTTCTTGGTGGCTTAATTGCATTGAATATCAGTAAGAATGTCATGAATGGGCTTCTAGAGAGCACAGTTTAATAGGCAGATTGCCCAAAATCGATTCATTCGGTGACATACAAACATAGTTACAAACATAGTTACAAACGAACCAAACAAAATGCTTGCTTCAGCAGCTGAGCTGAAGCGACGCAATGAGTTTTATTTTAAAGATGATGCAAATAAGCAATACATAGGGCATCAAGCAGGTTGTTGGTCAACAAAATCCCGCGGAAAGTGTGAAATAGAGAAATACTAGCTGTCTACCCGGAGCTGCTCGGGTTGAAACAGAAGAGATCCGGAACACATTAAATCCTCCTCCCTTCCCATCCTTCCCTGTGTAACCCTTCCACACACCAGCTGCAGTCAGAATACAGGTCTGGGGCGGATAGAATACACCTCCATCACCTTCCTCCCATCTTCATACGTCATAGCCATACACACACTACATGTATATGGCAATGATTGAGCCCACTAATATCACTCCCACCAGCTTCTGCTACCCCTGGTAAACATGTGTGGAACCCCTACCCTTCCTTCGGCCGCCACCCCCCTCTTCTCCCCCCAACCCTCTCTACGCCATCTCCATAAACAGGTCCCGATCAGTCTAAATGCATTTCCATCACCTCCTTCCTACTGCTTGCGTTGTAACATGAAATCTGGATCATATTATATGCTCCTCCCTACCCTCCCTTCCTCACAACATATCATCTGCCACCACCCCTCAACAAATCTGGGCTGGAACAGACATCTCTCCATCCCTCACAACAGCTACCGTCAGTATACAGGTCTGGGGCAGAGAAAATACATCTCCATCACCTTCCTTCCATCGTCATTTGTGACAGCCATATGTACTACATGTATATGGCAATGATCAATCCGTCTAATACCCCCTCCCCCGAGCTACTGCTCTGGTTGCAACCGATTAGATCTGGAGCAGATAAAATGCTCCTCCCTTCACCTCATTTCCTCACAACCAACCATACCCCCCCCCCAACCACCACCACCTCAGCCCAACATGAACACACACAGCCTTTCTGCACCCCTCAATATAGGTGACTGTACTTTGACGTGCAATATGGTACGTTTGACTTATACGTTTAACGTATCACGTACGTTTAAAAACATGTCGCTGTAAGCAGCATGAGGAGCATTTCTAAAAATATTTTTTTTCTTGCTTTTATCATTAAAATCAATTTATTTGGTTTGAAATGTAGACTTTATAACATCCACCAAGTTGTCCGGATTGTACATACATAAGTTAGAGTGTGGTTAAAAAGCCTTTTGTGACAAAAAAAATCGCTTCTTCCTTTACATAGATCTACTAGCTGTTACCCGGCGTTGCTAGGGTTGAAACAGATGAGATCCCGAACACATTAAATGCTCCTCCTTCCCCATCATTCCTCCTGTCCCACATCCCTCGAACCAGTTCTCGTCAGTATACAGGTCTGTGACAGATTAAATACACCTCCATTATCCGTCCTCCCATGGTCATATGTCACAGCCATTTACTCATTAAATGTACTATATAAATATGGCAATGATTGATCCCTCTAATATCCCTTCCCCGGCTACTCCTTCCCATGGTTTACATGTGTGGAGCAGATTAAATGTCCCACTCATCCCTACTCTTCCTTCCAACGCCGCACCCCTCTTCTCTACCCAACCCTCTCTAACACATAAACACATAGAATAAAGTGAATTAACTTGGGCAGCATCCTTTTGACCTAATTGAACATAGAGAAACACTGACCACATCTCTCAGCGGGAGATTGTTAGCTCAAAACATTAACCATTAATTGGTGGACCAGCCTTAATTTATCGTCTATACTATGTTGCTTTCCCGATGAGTTGTGCTATGAATAAAACAGAGAGAGCCTGAGGCTGTTTATCGGGTAAATTAAGGTAAATATGTCAGTACTTAATTTACCGGAAGGTAAATCTGAGATTTGGTGCAGTGTCTACCCCATCCCCATCTAAACAGGCCCATAATTAATGCACCCCCTTCCTGCTGCTGCTCTGTTGAAACGGATGAGATCTGGAACAGATTAAATGCTCCTCCCTTCGCATTCTTTCCCCTGTCTCACATCCCTCACACCAGCTCCCGTCACTATACAGGTCTGGGAAAGATTAAATACACCTCCATCACCTTCCTCCCAGAGTCCTATGTGACAGCCATACACACACTACATGTATGTGACAATGCTTGATCCTTTGATACCCCGTCCTCCAGCTACTCCTACCCCTGGTAAACATGTGCAGACCATTAAATGTGCATCTCAATCACCCCATTTCTGCTTCTGCTCGGGTTGAATTTGATGAGATCTGGAACATATTAAATGCTCCACCATCAGCCATGCCCCCCCCGCCATATGGACACACACACCCTTTCTGCCAACACCCACCTCAAAACAGGTCCGGAGCAGATAAAATCCGTCTCCATCACCATCACCACCCTCCCCAGTTCCCGCCTTGTATGACTGACTGTACGTGTGACGTGCAACGTACGTTTGACATATACAAACGTTTAACGTATTACATACCTATAACAAACATGGCCCTGTAAGCAACCTTTCTATAAAAATATTTTTTCTTGTTTTTATCATTGAAACCAATTTATTTGGTTTGAAATGTGACATTATAACGACCACCAAGTTGTCCTGATTGTACATACATAATTTGAAGTGTGTACGTCTTGTGGTTAAAAAGCCTTTTGTGACGCAAAAAATCGCCTCTTCCTTTATATATATAGACTAGCTGTTTACCCGGCGTTGCTCGGGTTGAAACAGATGAGATCCGGAACACATTAAATGCTCCTCCCTCCCCATCCTTCCTCCTGTCCCATATCCCTCGAACCAGTTCTCGTCAGTATACAGGTCTGTGACAGATTAAATACACCTCCATCACCGTCCTCCCATCGTCATATGTCACAGCCATTTACACACTAAATGCACTAAATATGGCAATGATTGACCTCTCTAATATCCCTCCCCCAGCTATCATGGTAAACACGTGCGGAGCAGATTTAACGTCCCACTCATCCCTACCCTTCCTTCCAACCCCCCTCTTCTCTCCCCAACCCTCTCTACCCCATCCCCATCTAAACAGGTCCATAATTAATGCACACTCTTCTTGTTGCTGCTCTGGTTGAAACGGATAAGATCAGGAACAGATTAAATGCTCCTCCCTTCCCATTCTTTCCCCTGTCCCACATCCCTCACACCAGCTCCCGTCACTATACAGGTCTGGGAAAGATTAAATACACCCCATCACCTTCCTCCCACAGTCATATGTGACAGCCATACACACACGACATGTATGTGACAATGCTTGATCCCTCTAATGAATAACCCTCCCTCCAGCTACTCCTACCCCTGGTAACAGAACAGATTAAATGCTCCTCGTTTACACGTTTAACGTATTAGGTACCTTTAAAGAACATGGCCCTGTAAGCAACCTTTCTAAAAATTATTTTTTCTTGTTTTTATCATTAAAACCAAATAATTTGGTTTGAAATGTGGCATTATAACGACCACCAAGTTGTCCTGATTGTACATACATAATTTGGAGTGTGTATGTCTTGTGGTTAAAAAGCCTTTTGTGACGTACAGGAAACAGTTGGGCTAATAATTTTCAATAGCAAAATTTGATAGACAAACGAACGGAAAACCGTTTTCATTACGCATTTCACATTGATAAGGTGAAGAAAAAAATGAATATATACGTTGATGTTGGTGTCAAATACATTCCATTAGGTAAAAATTTCGATGCTGTTTGAATGATAAAAGTGTTTAAAATCACATTATCGGAATTAACGTTCATTCACGGATTTCCGTTCGGCTGTCTAGGCCACCTAATGCTTTGTAGCCGGCACTTACATAGTACATTATTATTTTTACAGTATATGTATTTGATTTAACACCTATTTATACATGAAATAAACTGATATTTACATTGCTGACGTACACATAATCGTTTAGCTTACATTGTTGTCGTACACAAACGTTTAGCGTAGGTACGCAGGTACAAACGTTTGTAGTTTAACTGTTACGTATTACGTGGTTGAGACATCGTACATTTGTGACAATTTTTTTATCATTAAAACAATTTATTTGATTTGAAATCATTATAAACCAATTGTCTTGATTCCGGAACACATTGAATGCTCCTCCCTCCCATCCTTCTTCCTGTCCCACATCCCTCGAACCAGTTCTCGTCAGTATACAGGTCTGTGACGGATTAAATACACCTCCATCACTGTCCTCTCATCGTCATACGCCACAGCCATTTACACACTAAATGTACTAAATATGTCAATGATTGATCCCTCTAATATCCCTCCTCCCAGCTACTGCTACCCATGGTAAACACGTGCGGAGCAGATTAAATGTCACACTCATCCCTACTGTTCCTTGGTTCCCCACCCCCTCTTCTCGCCCCAACCCGCTCATTCCCATTCCCATCAAAACAGGTCCATAATTAATGCATCCCCTTCCTGCTGCTGCTCTGGTTGAAACTGATGAGATCTGGAACACATTAAATGCTCCTCCCTTCCTATTCTTTCCCCTGTCCCACATCTCTCACACCAGCTCCCGTCACTATACAGCTCTGGGAAAGATTAAATACATCTCTATCACCTTCCCCTCACGGTCATATGTGACAGCCATACACACACTACATGTATGTGGTAATGCTTAATCCCTCTAATAATCCTCCCTCATGCTACTCCTACATCTGGTAAACACGTGCATAACATTAAATGTGCATCTCAATCAGCCCCTTTCTGCTGCTACTCGGGTTGTTTTTTGATAATACCTGTTACTCAATCGGTGCTTAGTGTAGTTTGGGTCAGTTTGTATGTAATTCATTTACTTTTATTTATTTTTTATTTACTTTACTTAAATTTACATAGGCAACGTTTTTCAAAGAATGAGGTACGTTTAAAAGTAATAACGCACTAACGTTAGCTGTAGCAAAGAAAGACGTGTAACGTACTACGTATGACGTATATGCAGAGGAAACCCGCGTTAACGTTTTATTTACACAAACATGGCCCTGTAAATGAGCATGGCATCTATTTATTTTGAAAATAATTCGTAAATTGTTCGTAGCAGGGACGTGTACAGGTAACATAATCTTATTCTGTGCACCCACTGGGTTATGAAGAATGATTTGCCAAAGTTTCGTGGTATTTGGAAATCTGCTTTTGAAGATGTTGCGCATATAACGAACACACACTCCCCATTTATATAATAGATATGAGACATTTACCGATCGCTTCTATGTCCACTTAATTTTGGTTATGTGGTATAAAGCAGTGGGTCTCACGTTTCAATCATTTTAATGTATTACCCGTTTTTCGTTTGAAACAAACTCATTCAAATTGTAATAGATTTCGAACTCTATAGGTTTCAGTTTCAAAAACAAAATTATTTCATTATTGAAAAATAAACCTGTAGAGTTTAATCAATTAAAATTTGAATTTTAGAGTTTGTTTTAAAAAAAAACCCCAGGTGATACATCAAAAATAATTGAATTCTGCGATTTTTAAATATATATATTCATTTTCAACAGATACCAACAGATCATTTTCTTTTAAATCTCTTCAATAGTGTACTGATATGCTGGTAGTTTATGTCCACAACCAGTGATGTTGTGTGCCTGTGGTACGTGCGTTGCCTCAAGATACAACCCAGAATGCCCAGATATAGGATGATGCCATGGAGCCAAAGTCCTGAAACAGCTGAGGCTATAACATCTGGCCGTAGTCATCACTTTAGTGAAGTTAGTGTAAACATGACCCATACACGTAGTTTTGCCGTCTTGTTGCCTAGATCAGTGCTAGATTCATAAATATTCACCGCCCGAAACTGTTCTGTACGTGCAAACAAAACTGCCATTTTGCTTGTCAGTTCAAAATGTTTGTGCGGCTCATTATTGACATTAATCCAAGGTGAACTATTATATATGCCTGTAAAAGCTGGGGTGATTTATTTC
>CM032660.1:11304-88806 GCA_019095985.1 Streblospio benedicti | reverse complement strand
CCCATAATTCCTCCTGTCCCACATCCCTCGAACCAGTTCCCGTCAGTATACAGGTCTGTGACAGATTAAATACACCTCCATTATCCGTCCTCCCATGGTCATATGTCACAGCCATTTACTCACTAAATGTACTATATGAATATGGCAATGATTGATCCCTCTAATATCCCTTCCCCGGCTACTCCTTCCCATGGTTTACATGTGTGGAGCAGATTAAATGTCCCACTCATCCCTACTCTTCCTTCCACCGCCACCCCCCTCTTCTCTACCCAACCCTCTCTAACACATAAACACATAGAATAAAGTGAATTAACTTGGGCAGCATCCTTTTGACCTAATTGAACCTAAAGAAACACTGACCACATCTCTCAGTGGGAGATTGTTAGCTCAAAACATTAACCATTAATTGGTGGACCAGCTTTCATCGTTTATACTATGTTGCTTTCCCAATGAGGTGTGCTATGAATAAAACAGAGAGAGCTGTTTATCGGGTAAATTAAGGTAACTATGTCAGTACTTAATTTACCGGAAGGTAAATCTGAGTTTTGGTGCAGTGTCTACCCCATCCCCATCTAAACAGGCCCATAATTAATGCACCCCCTTCCTGCTGCTGCTCTGTTGAAACGGATGAGATCTGGAACAGATTAAATGCTCCTCCCTTCGCATTCTTTCCCCTGTCCCACATCTCTCACACCAGCTCCCGTCACTATACATGTCTGGGAAAGACTAAATACACCTCCATCCCCTTCCTCCCAGTGTCCTATGTGACAGCCATACACACACTACATGTATGTGACAATGCTTGATACTTTGATACCCCGCCCTCCAGCTACTCCTACCCCTGGTAAACACGTGCAGACCATTAAATGTGCATCTCAATCACCCCATTTCTGCTTCTGCTCGGGTTGAATTTGATTAGATCTGGAACATATTAAATGCTCTACCATAAGCCATGTCCCCCCCGCCATATGGACACACACACCCTTTCTGCCAACACCCACCTCAAAACAGGTCCGGAGCAGATAAAATCCGTCTCCATCACCATCACCACCCTCCCCAGTTCCCTCCTTGTATGACTGACTGTACGTGTGACGTGCAACGTACGTTTGACATAAACAAACGTTTAACGAATTACGTACCTATAACAAACATGGCCCTGTAAGCAACCTTTCTATAAAAATATTTTTTCTTGTTTTTATCATTGAAACCAATTTATTTGGTTTGAAATGTGACATTATAACGACCACCAAGTTGTCCTGATTGTACATACATAATTTGGAGTGTGTACGTCTTGTGGTTAAAAAGCCTTTTGTGACGCAAAAAACCGCCTCTTCCTTTATATATATAGATATGAGACATTTACCGATTGCTTCTATGTCCACTTAATTTTGGTTATGTGGTATAAAGCAGTGGGTCTCACGTTTCAATTATTTTAATGTATTACCTTTTTTTCGTTTGAAACAAACTCATTCAAATTGTAATAGATTTCGACCTCTATAGGTTTCATTTTCAAAAACAAAATTAATTCATTATTGAAAAGGAACCTGTAGAGTGCAAAATCAATTAAAATTTGAATTTTAGAGTTTGTTTAAAAAAAACCCAGGTGATACATCAAAATAATTGAATTCTGCGATTGTTTCTAAATATTCATATATTCATTTTCAACAGATACCAACAGATCATTTTCTTTTAAATCTCTTCAATAGTGTACTGATATGCTAGTAGGTTATGTCCACAACCAGTGATGTTGTGTGCCTGTGGTACGTGCGTTGCCTCAAGATACAACCCTGTGAATGGCCCAGATATAGGATGATGCCATGGAGCCAAAGTCCTGAAACAGCTGAGGCTATAACATCTGGCCGTAGTCATCACTTTAGTGAAGTTAGTGTAAACATGACCCATACACGTAGTTTTGCCGTCTTGCTGCCTAGCTAGATCAGCGTTAGATTCATAAATAATCACCGTCCGAAACTGTTCTGTACGTGCAAACAAAACTGCCATTTTGCTTGTCAGTTCAAATGTTTGTGCGGCTCATTATTGACATTAATCAAGGTGAACTATTATATATGCCTGTAAAGCTGGGGTGATTTATTTCATATGTTACACACAAGGGCCTGTTTTAATATGTATTGAGATTCCGCGTATAGTGATGCAGTTCCGTTAGGGGTAAGCTCAGTCAAATTTAACCACTTCAATTTACTCAGTATGTGTCAAAGGTACTGTACTGGGATTTTTTTACAAATTATTTTAGTGTGATTATTTGAGAAAAACGTGACCAAAACGTTAAGAGATAATCAACAAGTTGGCAGCAATATAGCTATTTCAAAAAAGAAAAAAAAAAGAAAAAAAAGGCTTCATCCACTAGTATTTTTCTAGGTCGACCCTCCCTTAATCTTTTATGTTTGGTGTCTATAGAAACTTATTTAGATAAAATGGAATGGCGAATGCAGGTTACATGTCAAGACGAAAACTGCTTCACAATATGTCATAGAAATGAAATTCGGAGATTTAAGGGAGGGCTATCTAAATCATTATCGTTATAGATGAAGACTCTTTATTTGCATGGGAAAGCTCTTTGAAACAATCCAAGTGGAGATTGATTTGCCCCGCAAAAGAAAAGATATCTAACTATCTGAATAAAAGAAAGTCATTCTATCGTTTTTAATGAAGTCAAATCTATATTTTATATGATATATAAGAGACATATACCGATTGCTTCTATGTCCACTTAATTTTGGTTATGTGGTATAAAGCAGTGGGTCTCACGTTTCAATTATTTTAATGTATTACCTGTTTTTCGTTTGAAACAAACTCTAGAGCACTGCACACCTAGTTCGTGCATTTTAATGTTTAAACAACAGCTATTGATGAGCCCTCAATAGTGTTTGATGTGTCAAAATAAAGCTACTTACTTATATTGTCGCATGATAAACACAATTATTACGATCGATTCATTAAAATTATATGATCTATGGTGCAATTTGTTGCATGCACACACAGTTCTTGTGTGGCGATAATCGGGGATTTGAACATGTTTATTTACATTAGATCTTAGTAGAAATTTTATTTGTTTACTTTGGCACCGGGAAAGCAATAATTTTTAAAGTAGTAATATTGTGTGCTAATTGTTTGGAGCATAACAATTTTATTTGAATAACACACGAACTGGGTGTGCAGTGTTCTAACATTCAAATTGTAATCGATTTCGAACTCTATAGGTTTCAGTTTCAAAAACAAAACTATTTCATTATTGAAAAGGAACCTGTAGAGTGCAAAATCAATTAAAATTTGAATTTTAGAGTTTGTTTTAAAAAAACCCAGGTGATACATCAAAATAATTGAATTCTGCGATTGTTTCTAAATATTCATATATTCATTTTCAACAGATACCAACAGATCATTTTCTTTTAAATCTCTTCAATAGTGTACTGATATGCTATAGTAGGTTATGTCCACAACCAGTGATGTGTGCCTGTGGTACGTGCGTTGCCTCAAGATACAACCCTGTGAATGGCCCAGATATAGGATGATGCTATGGAGCCAAAGTCCTGAAACAGCTGATGCTATAACATCTGCAAACAAAACTGCCGTTGTCATCATGTTTTTATTGACATTTAATGAACTAAATATGCCCCATACACTGGGGTGATTTATTTTTGCAGTCTTGCTGATTCCGCGTATAATGATGCAGTTCGTTAGGGGTAATTCAAAATATTCACCGTCCAAAGGTACTGTACTGTTTTTTTACAAATTATTTTTGTGTGCAAAACGACCAAAACGTTAAGAGATAATCAACAAGTTGGCAGCAATATAGCTATTTCAAAAAAGAAAAAAAGAAAGAAAAAAGGCTTCATCCACTAGTATTTTTCTAATTCGACCCTTAATCTTTTATGTTTGATGTCTACAGAAACTTATTTAGATAACGTGGAATGGCGAATGCAGGTTACATGTCAAGACGAAAACTGCTTCACAGTATGTCATAGAAATGAAATTCGGAGATTTAAGGGAGGGCTATCTAAATCATTATCTTTATAGATGAAGACTCTTTATTTGAAATAGGCATGTTTTCTCTAGCTTTTGATTTTTATATTTAAACTTGTTGCTTTTTGTCTCACAAAATCACATTTAAAATGTTAAGAAACAACAACAAAATTATAAGACAAGTGTACACACTATTCTTCATTCGTGTACATACGAATATGTACAGTACATATGTCTATCAAAAGGGTAAAATCAAAAAGGGCAAAAAATACTGAGCTTACCTCTTAAGTCTATCACAATGTCTTAAGTTTAATGCTGTGTATGACATACATGACCATTGACATCATTGCTGTTGATTTTGAAAATAAGATAACACGTTTAGATATACATGTAGATCAGTGTAATGTATTTTAAGGACTGGCAGATCCTATGCGAAAACAACCATTTCAATGTGGATATCCAACTTGGTGAAAATATTCTAATTTGACGCCCTAATACATGGCACGCGCACGTATGTTCCAAATGGAATATTCTAAGGCATTTGCTATTTTAATTAACTTGTTTACAAGAACAGCAGCAATTATTAGAATTCATTTAGGAGCTGAAATTAATTGCAAACGTGTTGCTAAAATCTGCATCCATTACCAGTAATATTGCCTATATTCGATAGACTCTCAATTGCACGGATTTTTGAAAAACACACAAGACAAAAAATCCTTTCAGAGACCAAGATGTGTATCTGCTTAATTGAGAAAATGTGCTAATCCAGCAATAAATAAATCAATTTCCTTTTTAATAACACCAATTCTATAGAGGGTGGACACCTATATATAGGGCTGGCTGTGCCAGAGATTTTCAAACCCATCATTAATGCACTAACAAGCAACAACTTGTTACGTACATCACGAAAATCTCGAGCACGAGCATTTTAGACTGATCAAGATGGCTTCCGTTTCCTTCTTGAAGATGGCGCTGCTGGTGTGTGCTGCTGGCCTCGTTCTGATGGCGCTTGCCGGGCCCAAGGTAAGAATATGATCTTTAGTGGTGCGTCTCATTTGCATATATGTAGATGACGATGCGTATACAGTACTGTACTAAATTATTAGGTCGCTATTGCTGTGTAGGTGCCTTGTATCACGTGTTTTGATAACTGTGCAAGGAAATTTCGAATATTCATGGTGATGTCTGGTATCAAAATTCGTATTGTCTGAGACTATTTAGCGTGGGTAAAATATATCTAAAAGAGGTGATAAGGCAGTTCATCATAACATAATGCAGAAATGTCTGAGCACTGACAATATATGAAAATGGCTGATTAATTTTACCCCCTGAAATCCATGTAAAATTTAGAGCAAAATTCGTGTACTGTGGTAGCAATAAGCTCACTAAACAGCTGCGTGTGTGAGAGTGCGTTGGAAATATATTCGTAGGCACTGAAAACATATATACACTAGAAATCACAATACCATATCCCTACCCCTAGGCCGAGGCGAATCCGACCGATATGCGGGGCGACAAGGAGAACACACCACTTGAGGAGTTGATCTCGGACAAGGCAAACGTGGCTGAGAAGGCTGAAGCCGTCATCGGTGGAAAAGTCATCAAAGAGGAAAAAATGCGTAAGTACCCACTATGTTGTATTATGGTCCTTATTTAAAAACAAAACAAACAACTATTATGCTGAAACGTAGCAGGTTCTCATAAAAATCATACAAATAGCTCATTTTGAATGTCAATGTCTAATGCGCAAAGTATTTTGCACTTATCTGAGGGATAGTTGAGGTTTAGTTGCCAACGCCTAATATTCAATAATGACTGTTTGTTGACGAGTTCTAGATACATGATGTACATGCATATTTATTTATAAAAGTAGAGGAAAATAGATAAACTATATTCTAGTTTGAACGTTTCTGTTCTTATATAAAGTAGGTGAAAGTAAGTTTTCAGAATATTTACTAATGTGTAATACTATTTGATGTGAAAGGTATATATTCTATGCAAATATAGATTAAATGCTACCAAATTCCAAGTGATACTGACTCACCTGTACAAGCTGACTGGGAAAGATATCTAAATGTTTTGAAATATCTACTAACTTTGTTTTGGGTGCAATGCCGTGTGATTCAATGTCCGGATTTAATGCATAGTTACAAAAATTGCAAAGGGAATATTAAAAAAAAAATGAGGGCATTGTATCAAATGATAGATGAGGGAAAACAAGTAAATGCACGTATATTCATTATATCACGGCCAAAAGATTTTCATTGAAATAGATACTGTTTTAAATGGAATACAAGTAACTCCAGTGATACACAATGATACACAAATCTCTTCACCGTTGGATTACTTTTAATCTATATGTTCGTGCCACTAATGTGATTATATAGTGATGTAATTATTTGAATTGATGCCAAAAGTGTGAACAAATTTCAGAGGGCATTATTGCATCATTCATTATGTACAAAAATTATTAAATTCACTACGTATGGACAAAATTAGTGACTAATTATTATGCCTTATTGCCTACTTATTACCATGTTATCATTACAGTAGAACCTCTCTAGTAGGACCCTAAATAGGACTGGCCTCAAGTGGTTTTAGTAGGAGGGTGGTCTCTTTATGGAGGTTTACGATAGTCTTTTTTTGGTCATGAAAAATAGTTACACTGTAGAGACATTTATGTATAGAAGTGGTCTTAATTGGAGGCTCTCAACGTAATATAAAATGAAGATGAAGCTGTTCTAACGATTGTTATTTGCTTTTAGCCGTGGGTGGCCAGTTCAGGACAGGAGTCCGCATCCAGGGAGGCTCAATCGTCGACGGAAGCGAACCAATCCTGGGAAGGCCAGGCAATGGAGGATTCCAACACCAGGAGCGCCCAATCGTCATCATTGGAAGGCCATAGACCGCCAGTAACGAGACCAAGGTCACAGGACACCAGCTAAACATACCAGTTGCATAGAGAAAAATTGAAAATCTTTAAATGATAAATGATAATTAGATTGTAACTTTATGAGAATAAATATTTTGGCAATTCGTCCGTGTTTGATATTTTCATTTAACAACACATACAAGTAGTTAGAGTTCGGTATTTTATGTCGATAGCACTTCCAACTCGATATTGAGCATTGTATTATTATGCAGAGTGCTGAATAACTTGTATCAATCGTAAATAAACAAGCAACATATGAGCAGATCTTGTGAATCACATATTTAGACTACAGTAAACATGTACACGTAATGTAAAATAATAAATTACACACACATTCACATCATTATGTAAAATCATAATGTATCTACAACCAAAAGACAAACTTATAGGACATATTGCATACATCAAACAAGCGTGATTATTGTATGAATCCCTTGTCTTTGGTATTCCATATCCAAAAGAAGAGATCAACTTAGTTCACGACCTTATTAGAATAAACGAAATTTAAACACTGCTGGACCAACACCAGTTATTCTTTTCACATTACAACAATTGCTAAACTGCAATAAATTGCAGTGATATACATAAGCAGACAAATCACACCCACCATAGGTCACGAACACCTAGACTTATACGATTCACGGACTTTGGGGACCTGATCACAGAATTAAAAAAATAAAAAATAAAATAGAGAGAATGTGATTCTTTCACAAAGCACACGTTAGGATTGACAGATAAGTAATAACCTTGACCAGGTGTCCTAACCTTATTTTATTTTTAAATATGAATAACTGTATATATTGCTTGGGAGAACAGTGAGAGTAGAATTTAATTTAATTTTTAAATGCTGGAGACATACACAGTAGAAGGCAAACTCTGAATGAGACGGATGCTAAACATTCTTTCTTTTTGTATTTTCCCATTGACATTATCATTGCTGATTTGGCGTATTTTCCAAGGAAACACCACATTTAAATACAATGTACTGGCAAATATGGAATCTGCTGCTCTTAGCCCTCTGTAGCTGCTGTCATAACGGTCTCGTGCTGTCATGGATGACTGTGGTGGCTGCATTATAAAAGTCAAATTAGTGACAACACCATTAGGTGATAAATGATAGTTAAAATAAAGTCAGAGTATTAAGTTTGCACAGAACGGTTATTGACCAAAGCACACAATTCATTATGAATAATGACGACATACATTGTATCTACAACAGCCTTATAAAAGAGGGACATTTACAAACAAACTCGTTAGATGTATATGTAAAACGAGATTCAGAAAAACAAAAAGTACACACTTTTAATGTTTATCATATACACTGTCTTTACAATTCACTATAGGTTATTGCATATCAAATTGTTCGAAATCCAAACCACATAAATGAGAATTTTTATTATTATATAATGTTGAAAATTCATGTTTTCAGAAAACCCCAAAACACGTGTTTTATATGGCTACATATAATAAATAATTGAAACTGACTATGATATGTATGGTCATTATTCAATACCTATTAACATCTAAATGAGAGGGAACACAGAAAAATCGTTTTTAAAAATGCTATAGGATATGATATGTCATATTGCACACAGACTTTCTTATTACATACAATGCCGATTTTAGTGATCATAAATCATAATGCAATCCTCTTGAGGCAAAGTACAAAATGCTCCCCGACATATGATCAACATGCACGTTTGAAATAAGTTTACATAAAATAAAAATATGGATAGCAAGGTTTCATCTGAGACTTCACTGATTATTCTATGTGCAGGAAAAGTTGTTCTAAAATGGATCTAAACCTTCCTACAGCCGAGTTGTGCGATTAATTGGTGTTCAAGAAGAACCTTTCATTCCTGAAGAGACGCAAGATAAGATGAAATTTATATGCTACGAAGCAAGAATAACTCCTATTATGTTTGAATTTGACATAGAAGATTCTTTCTTTAAGTCTATAAGTCTATATGACATAGCCTCTGTTGGAATAGCAGAGCTTTTAGTTTTGTCAGGATGACTGAGTGGGGCAATACACCTGCCCCAACTGCTTGATAAATAGGTGTCAACAATGGTCGTGGTCCTTCATTTGAATTCCAATAGTGGCTATGTGATACTGATGTATATAGACCTGGACAAAAAGCTCATATGTCATGACTTCCACCCAAGCCCATTAATTACAATATGTATATGTTTATAATTAATTCAATATACAAAATGTTTAACAAAATTGAATGCATATCATAATTACAGAAGAGGCCCCTGTTCCTTGTAGTAGAGCCCTACTGCATTAAACTAGTAGATGCTACTAAATTTCTGTGGATTACTTCATAACATATGCAATTTAATGTAGCTTCAGCAAATGAAAATATATCAACAACATGTCGTGCAATCATTCATTTGGCCAAGGCCAATACCCACTAAACAATCACATGAGGCGTTCACATAATCTAATACTCCAGATTGGGCTTTGTGGTGGGCACTCCCTATCAATCTACTGCTCATTGAAAACGAGGCTAGGGAAGCTGGATATTTTATATGAGATGTACTTGCCAATCACAGAAAGGCGCGGCCCCATTGCAAATCTAATAAGAAATACAGGTTTTAATCAAGATATAACCACAGCACACTGTTATATCGCTATCATTTCATGCAATCATCAATGCCTGTCTAATCCTGCATTTTCAGAGGAAACAGATGAAATTAAAACGCTCATGACGTCGGCCACAACCATACTATATCTGCTGGGTTCGTCATAGTGCTCCTGAAAGTGGGAATGGGGCTTGAAAACCAAATTATTACGGCATTAAGTACACAAAAGTACAAGGGGTAATTTAAGACTGATTCATTCGTGTTTTGTGGCGTGTGCTGTCTTGTGTTCACGTGCTGGTGCAGTGATCAGAGGGTAGACTTTCCAAAGATCGTGAGCAAACAGATCTAATTGAGTTCTCTCTTACACCCGGGCCGCGTCCCCTGTCTCCTCCCACTCATCACTGTAACGTCAACGCGCCTGTGCCATTGGGGATTTCAGTGTACGTGTTACAATGGAAAGCGTCAACAGAAGTGACAAACCAGCACGTTGTGGCATGTACAAAAAAAACACAGAGAAAGATATGCCAAATGATGAGACAACGTGGACCCTAATATGAACCTTATTGGTCCATTTCGGTCGATGTTAAAAAGGGTCCTAGTGGTTGTTACCATTTTCATGTAACCGTCATTTACACACCCTAAATCAGACGATATGTAGAGGAGTAAACTTTATAAGTGGGCCATATAAGGGTCCAGAAGTGACTCAAATATGGATCATCGATTTGGTCCGTGTGAATTATGCCCTGACTCTGAGTGGTCACCAATTTTAACTGGCTAACCAAATTTGAACACTCTAGCTGCAAAGATGCCACAAAGCTATATATACATGTATATCTACAATGCTACAACCCAGCTGAGGACAACATATAACTTGACACTTGTTGAAATTTCAAACAGGCCTTATTTCCCGCATGCCTAATGTTGTTTGCCTTTTTCCCACATCCCACACTCATGAAATCCCACATTCCTCTTTGTTTTTGCCCTTTTGCCCAACATCCATATTTTTTCTTTGCCCTTTCCCCCACTTCCCACTTCCTTATAAACCCACCCCAATGGTGTATACATGTACCGTCCTGGAGCAACGCACATTGTAGTACACAGCGTACATAACTGAGCCTTCTCACACACTATTAGTGCCTTATTACTTTAACGAGTCACGAGTGACAATCTTCGCACACAAGTACATCTTTTTTCATCCAGCAACCTAACATTATGGAAGAAAAACTGATTTACTGCTAATGGTTTTCACTACAGGTTGGGAAGCAATAACTGGCGATCAACGTCTGCCACAGCTGTCAACATCAATGAAATGGTAAGGCATGGTTACTTTGAATGTTTTTTGCAATGATGAATACGCAAGTCATTCACATAGACAGCATAATAATATAAGGCAACATTCTTGATTCATTGTTTTTAGTAAAACTACATTGTTTGCATTTGCTTCCCTAGATTTCTCGCTCTGTGCAAATACAGGAATATATCATATGATGTAAATCTGTTGTAAGACCACCCGGACCGACCTCAAGTGGTGTCTGTAGAGATATGGTTGTTTGTGGAATGCTCATTTTCTGTGAAGGTTTGGGACCAGGAGAAGAGGAGTTATGTGATCTCTAAGGAGAAGTGGAATTAGAGTTTATTGTAAGAGTAAATAATCATATTTCTTAGCTACGTACGGCATACTGAAGACCTCCACATGCTAACCCACTTGGAAACAGTTTATGAGGTAACGCAAGGATATAGAAACCATTTTCAAAATAAAACAATTTGTACTTTATTCAATTACATCCATACACATAGTTTCAAATACAGTCCTTTCAAGACACATGCACGTAATTCCTCCCATGTTCTTCAATTCAACGCTTGCCATATAGCTAGATACTTTATTTCAAATTTAATTTAAAGATCAAGGTAAATTACTAATGATATACGACAATGTGATCTGTCATACATGATAAATGTTTAATCCAACCAATAATTTTGAAGCAAATAATAATAAGCAAGATGATATTCAAACCTTGCAGTTACTTTACAGTACACAGTGTAACTAATATATACAAACCAAACTGTATGACAGCAAACGGAGCAAATAAACAACAATATACATAAAATAAATAGGTATTCAATAATATCATCATAAATATCGGTATAATCATCTTTCATAAATATATTCATAAGTGTTCTCTGAATACATTATTAACAAGAAACAAGCATATCATCGTATGACATAATTTAAATACCATATTTTAATGTACACGAATGGCACTGGAATCCTAATTCTAATAGAGTTTGGAATGTCTTCACCGAGTGCCACTATTAAAGTGAAATGAAACAGTATGTGAAGTGGTCGTTAATATATGCACATGGCACACGAGAATCCAAATTTGATACAAATTCTCAACAGACTTCTATTATTACCAGGTACAGTCATGTCTACAATGACAGGTAACCCCGTTCTACATAAATAGTCCGTGACCATCACCTGCTCGCAGCACATGCGTTCACATGACTTAGCGAAGGTCACGCCTGCTATTCTGATAATACGCTGACAGGTAGTGGACAATATACTTCCAAGCAACGTGATTTGTCTTAATTTCGGAGTGTCTAGGGTGAATACATAAACTGTAGCTGTTAATTTGGTCCGGTCACCCACGGCAAAGTTTAAGTTAAAAACCTTGCATACCTCGTGCCGAACAACATACTGGATCGTTTCAAATACACCAGATTTAAAGTCCGAGCTGCAAGTAACTTGATTTACATATAGATCTAGCTTACAGAAATATGTCTAAATCCTGTTGCACATAGATCCTTTGATTTTATCACATCTTCTCCTACCAGAGGACTAACATCATTCACCCCAGCGTTACACAATCACAGCACACCATTGATATCAAATATTATGCATGCTAGAAAGATGGTCAATATTAAACATTGGTAGAACACAACAGACCAACGTAAAAGGCGGCAAAGTACGACAAAATGCTTCATAGAATCATATAACATTTTCCAGCAACACAAGACAGCTCATGTCTGACTCAATGTAGCTAGTTCCCTATACTTTCCACCTATAGGTGTTGTCAGTCCATGGAACAATATATACACATCAGTTGATGTCAAAGTCGTGTGCTCACGAAGTAGTAACAAAGCCATTACTTTAGCAGAATGGAAATTGTGCTCACATACACACTAGTCTGCGTCCCACATCAGAACAATCCGGTATCTTCTAGATTCTTCCGCAACACGGCTGCCATGGACGCCTCAAAGACGACGTTGATGTTGTTGGTATCGGTGGCGTTGGTTCTGTGGACGTAAAGGTCGCGGCCGTGCGGACGTAGGTTCTCGTACTTGAACTGTACGTAGGTTGACGCCTCCTCATAATCATTGGCACCTGCAGACGCATTATTGAACTATTAAACATTATACCACTCCAATGTGACACACCTCTGAATGCTGTATGCTGATTGGCTGAGAACCGAAAACAGATGGAGTATATTTTTTCATATACAACACCTAATCCGGGTACTCGCAAGTTCGGGAATATATTGCACAAATTCGGGCAGTGTATTCACAGATATACCACAAATAAACATGGTATATTTCTTCAATGCACCACTACTAATTTACTATACATAATGATGACAGGGATATACTTTGATACATGCCGTGTATGCTTTGAGTATGAGTACCGCAACAGCGCCCTTCATTACAAAAGTGTGCGTATATACATTGTAAGGTGCAAAACGGGTCTTTGTATTGATGCTGTTACATACAACCACAGAAATCAGTTGTTGTTATTTTCCTAGTAGACGTGTTTCGATATAAGCCAAGTACACTGTAATTAGACTAGAGTATACTGTGAAGAATGTCATATGCAAAATATACAAACACAGAATTTAAGAAGCGCGGTCTAATGATGAGCAGTGCATATTTACCGGTGTACTCTGGGAAGCAGACCTTGAGGGGCACACTCTTGATCTTTTTGTCAAAGATGTCCTTTTTGTTGAGCAGAAGAATAGTGGTCGCACGTTTCAGACATTCTTGGTTGATTATGGACCCGAAGAGAATCAAACTCTCGTGCATTCGATTCTGATAGAAACAAACATCACAATTTTGATTAGAATCAATGCTTGTAATAGAACATCACTGATGCTTTTTGTATACTTGATAGAAATGCACTATTGCATGCTTATTAAATGACTAACTGTAAGCAATAGGTAAAGCAACAAAAAATGCAGTTGGGTGTGGCGCCAGAAAGAATAACACAGAACACAGCCATCCAACTGAATTACTTGCATTTCCTTCCTAAACACAGGCTAAAACAGATATTACCTCTTTGGTATCAAAAGAAAATGAATAAGTTTTTACAAGATATTGGTCTTCCACCAAGAGAAGGAGTTAAAAGAAAGAAAAAAGCATTAGTTCTTACAACATTCTGATCTTCCATCAAGAGCTGGTCATATTCACTGAGAGAGGCAGTGAAGATGATGGCGGTGACGTTGTCGAAGCAGTGGATCCACTTGCGGCGCTCTGACCGCTGACCGCCCACGTCCACCATCCTACAAACACCAGCCAATTTAGTACAGTAGACACTTATTATATCGAATCTGAAGGAATCGCAGTAAAATGTACGAGAGGGCCAATATTAGAGATAGGCAACTGATACTTTGTGAAATTTTCGAGGAACTCTGTAAGCATTTGGAAGTGTGTGCACTCGACCTTGCATCTCCTGTCCACAACAAACCAGTCATATGTGCATGGCCAGGCGCCTTAGACCGTTGGGCTAACCTTCTCAGGCGCTGAGATATCTGTTTATTCGTGGCCAGCTTTCTTAATCACTTATGGATTAGGGCCTTGCCAATTGTAGTTCTATTTCTGTCATATACCTTTTCACCTAGCTTTTATTCTTGAACATTTCCTTCACAGTCAGACATGTGTATGACCCAAATGTCACCCGTGACACCCTGGAGGTCACCGTCACCATGTGCTGCTGTTGGATCACTTTCTTTACAATCTGTCTATAATTATATATAAATGTGGTTGTAGCGAAATGAAACTAGCCAGAGAAATAACAGAAACTTCAACGTATGCCATATCGAGGTTACAAGGTTCTATTGTATAGGATACTAAAGATATTGTAGCAACATATGCAAGTGTTTTCAATTCTGTTGGAGTTTGTTACAGGTTTGATACAGGTGAGAGAACCAAATGAAAGACACAACCCTACATACGTTTGGGTAACAGTCTATCTCCAAACAGTAACAGCCTAGATCAGCAAGCCCAACACAGCATGACGGAGGTGGTAGCAATAAAAAACACAAAACAAAACATAACCAACAAAAACAGAACACAAATGACAAAAAACAAACAAACTAACAATAAAGAGAAAACAAAAATAAATCAAACAACCTTACATGTATCTCAAAGTTCAAAGGAGACTGAATGCTGATACTCGGAATCTACCTTTATTTTGATTGGCAATTTTCAACAATCATATATATATAAAGGTACTAAGTATCAAGTTCAGTCATGAGGAAGATTTTGCTACATGACAAAAAACAAAAAAACAAACAAAAAACAAACAAACAAACAAAAAACAACAACAACAAAGAGCAAAAAAAAAAACACAAAACAAAACAGAAGGAAAACTAACACAATTACAGCAATATTATTATAAGAGACCGCATCCTCCACATGTCCCCACCTTATGAAATTAGCAAAGGTGAATATGTCACTCGAATGCTCGACTCATGAAGAATATAACTGGCTTGTGTAACTTGAATGCATGATGTATGATATACATTGTATTGCAGTTGTGATGGATGTACGGGTATCAACAGTTGTTGGTCGTCACATGTGTCAGCAAATGTTATGGGTGCCATTGTTGTTTAGAAATGAATGAGAACCATTGATTGTAACCTAAAATACCACATTAGTCTTCTTCAAACTTGTACCGGTATAGCCTGGCGATATACATTCACTTCCGATTAAGTTCCCCTTCACACAAGATTGGTTTTTTCCTATTGTAACCTAATTTAGCTTAAACGCTATCGTGTTTGTTTGCTATTTTAAGAAACACTCTTCTATTTGTGATCAGCAACGAATAGCCTGAGGAGGAGGTTATACATATTTTAAGAACAAAACCATTTACCTCCTCTATATATAGAGACCAATTTCCAATTCTATCGTTGGCTAGTTAATATAAGTACATGTACATTACAATGTATGTATATTGCAAGACACACGAACCTCTACAGGTTAAACTCTTCTAAAATTGAAAATAAAACTATCAAAAACTTTTAATTTGTTTGTTTCTGTGCTCAATTTCCAAGAAAGACTGAATTTTTAGTTTTTAGGATGCAATGTCTGAAATGGCCATCTAGTGTTTAGAGCACCCACGTCAAATATACGAGTAATAAGTTATAATCATTCGATAAAAACCACGGACGTTCCCCAGGCCCCCTTTTGGGGTGTCTTATATTGAAGCCTGTCTGGAGACAAAGTTTTTTTTTACCACAGGATAAGCCCGACATCCTAATGCACTTAATGCGATGGAATTCGTGAATATGATATGAAGGGAATATTAAGGGTATTAGTCCTTTCTTGATTATCAATATGCTATGCTCATTTAGGGAATTCTTTGATGGGAATGCAATCTTCAAGTTTTTGATGGAAGCAGGATAAGCCAAAATGGATTTCATGACGCAATAATGTGAATTTTTATACATAGATGTTTGCGACTACCCCATTCCAAGCTCAAATGTAACATACATATATGTGTCTTTTCTTTTGAAATATTACTTAAAGCCTAATATAACATATTTTTCTACGAACACCGAGTGATTAATATACGTGACCCTTCTAAAGGGTAGGGTACATAATCCATTTTAACAACACATCGATTATCCCGTGTCGTACAATAATTTCCGGACTAGGCGTAGTTCTACTAATTTTCATTTGACAAAACATCACGTGCTCATCAGGAAAGAATGCAGTGCCTCGTTATTAGAGTTGCGAGGAGCTAATGGTTTCCTTTTCTACCTGTTAAAATAAATCAACACTGTGTGAAAGGTTCTTCTAGTGCAAATTAGTTACAAGGAGAGACATTACAGAATAATTGCATGTACTTGGAATGTTTTGTGTGAATATTATACTAAACTCCACCATTCACACCAGGGAACGGGTTACTCATGTTAAGCCTCGGGCACAACCGATAGTACTGCTTCTCTATTGATTCTCTACAGACAAACAACTCACGGAGAACGTGCGGATCACTGCATATCCAGTGTGGAGAAAGTACGGCAAAAGCACGACGAAAGTACTGCGCAAGTACGTTTTTTGAATAGATAGTTCCGAGACAGTAGCAGAATTTTCACATGATTTCAAGATCACTTTACTGCCAATTTTAGCAGAGCCCTGGCATCAGGTAGACAGCACACAACCAGTGTGTCAGGCAGTAAGTAGGCAGTCCGCAAATTGAATCCCTTGATAATGGACAGCGCACTCAAGGGAAAAAACTCATACTGCCAAAATGCGAGCAATCGCGGTTGTGTCTGTAGTTTAAGGGTGGCTTCTGCAAAGCTCACCGGGATTAATTAGTGCGATGTACTCCTATTCAGGGACGTATATATGATGTAACAGTGGCTGGGTTACATGACAATTTCATTACAGGGCAATGATTTATAGGCTTTGCAAGCTGAAATGAGGCCCAAACAAATGACACTATTTTGTCACAAAGGCTGTTAGACTCAGGTACATCCGGCCACCCGGTAATAACGCCCATGTATACTGGCTATATTGTATATACGCTTGAATTCCAATGTATTTTTGGGGTGACAAGACGTTTCACAACATAACTTGTTACATCGTATATCATCATTTAGTGTCGCTCAATCATTGTGCGGCGTTTGCATCCATGAGACAAGTCCGAGAACTTTAGACTATTAAAGTTCCCATTCAAACAAAAGGTGTTGGATTATTTGTGGGTCACAGGTTGCTCCCGGTCTATCCCACTTTTCATCCTACTCACGTCATCATTACTAATCCTCCTCTGGAAGAACGCATCTGCTACTGACGACACATAGAAAAAACTAACAAAAAGCAAGTAACAATGCAAAATATAATAATCTAACACACTCACATCTCCATGACGCATTCCCCACAAGATTGCATTTATTGCTGAATGATAAATCGTACTTCAAGCCATTCAGGAAATTGTATCTATATCGGGACTCCAAGTATTACGTCAGTGACAAAATGCAAAGAACATGAATGTTACCGGAAGTTGTATCCTTTAAACGAGAACCTCGTTTCGATGAGGCCTGTCGTGCGCAGGCGCGTGCGCAGGATGTCCTGGTCTGTGGGCAGGTAGTCGGCGGACATGATTCTCTCCAGTGCTTCAAAGTAACTACAATCACAATGAACAGGGGGCGTGAGTAGCATGAAAAAAGTTGTTGGCCCTAAATAGAATTTCAATAGAGAGCTGGGATTTGTGTGAAGTGGAAAGGTAATGGACACACAATGATAAAAATGTACAAAACATCATATAAGAATTTTATATAAGAAACGGTTGGGCCAAAGAACAATTTCACACTTTGATTTCCTAGGCTTTGATAAGCGGTACGAAAGGACAAATTTGTGCAAGGACAAAGAATTTGACCCCGGGCCTACGAAACCCACCTCTCTATTAAAAGTGATAACACGGATGAAATGTTACAATTGAGGTGGGTAATCATGAGAAGAGGTTTATAAATATGTAGATTTGTACATGTTATTGTTTAATGGAAATGCTTATTTCTATTATTTTTCGTCCGTGAAAACTGTGAAAAATACGAAATTCTTTGAAACAGGGTTATTTTAGGCCAATGCATTTCACCTTCACGACAGCATATTCTACACCAGAAATTGAGTAGTTGCTCATATTTGCATGCTTTGTATGTTTTGAGAAAAATATTAATATTGTATGGATTCTAAGCAGTATATTATTCGCAATGTTTGTCTTGTATTTTAATCCAGCCAATCAAACACAACTTCATGAACTTCCAGATTAACTTACTGCAGAATGCAAATATAGAATATTGGTGGAAATATTTAAATTGTAATTGCACAGGACCGTGTCAACTTATTGCAATAATGTGAAATGATACATTATATACTAGGGAATACATCAAGCCTGAAAAGGATGCCCTGACTACCATGCTCTATGTGCTTATTCAATACCCTTCTATATAATAGTAGCAATGTGTATGGTATAGTGTTTGTACATCATATTAGTTTGCATACCACACACTCATCCCATGATGCTAGGGCCCATGACCAATTAACAAATCTGCGATGGATTCTCCTGACTGTCAAATACTGCTGTTCAAGGCCAAAGGAAACGGCCTCAGTGGCTTTGTTTTGTTTGAATTAAAAAGAAAGAGTATCTCATTCAAACACAAAATCTCTTTAAAACTTCACAGATGCAGTTGCCCTTGCTTAGGCCACGAGACGCGTGTTAAATGTAATTCACTACTCTTCACACGTCAAACGACCCAGTGGCTATTATATGTGGCGTGACACAGACATCACCGACATACAGTTATGCCCACGAGTCACGTCCGTCTTCATCTTTCATTCTACTTACTCGGATATTAAGAATAGTCTTCAATTTACATGTAGGAAAAAAAAACTAAACAAGGTGAGAGCAATTAGTGAGAATTATCAAAATTATCTAGCGCAAGTTTGATAGGCGACGAATTGAGTATCCTGGCGCTAATAGCGATGAGAAAACTCATTAATAATGATATGATTCATCTGCAAGACTGGTTTGTGCTAATGCTGATGTCAAGCAACAGTCCATATGTATCGCCACGGAGATTTTGGACACTATGGTTACACGAATGTAAAAGTAGGCTACCACAAACTCCACTCCGCCAACATTGGTTAAACAAGATGTTTACAGGAAAACAACATGCTTATGTAAAATTATCCTGGCTGGGAGTAGATCTATAGGCCTACTATCGTCATCGACTTCAAGCATATTATTCAATTAACAAGTCATTGAAAATTACTCGTCATTTAAGTCTTACATTTTAACTGGAACATTTTTAAAGGCATAAACCAATCAGATCAACATGATAATATTTAATACTATATATTCATTTTGAGATAAATCCTGTATACTTGCTTTATTATAAGCCAAACATTTTCTCCCTCTTGATCAAGAAGGCTTCAAAAGGTCTCAAAAATGAATATATAGTATTGTACAATAAGAAATCCAATGAATCTGTTCAATATATGATAATATCTAGGTTCAGAAACATCAAACGTAGTCATACGATCTTACATTGGCCAAAATTAATATGGAATTGATGACGTTGATTGGTTTTGTTTGCGATGTAAGTGTACTCAGCAAAGTAATGACCCCCAGTAATACTCACTGAAAGAAACAATTTTACCCAAGGGTAGCTATTGTAGCAGTGACAGGGACGACGTATAGGCTTACATTGTGCTCCTAAAGAATACATGATATCAAGTCATACCACAGGCAATACTCCGCATTTAATGATATTTTGTAATGAAATGAAATCTTAGAAGAATGCATTTACTGTATTTGATGTATAGAATGCCGGGAATTATTACACTGGCAAATTATGGAAGAGGCATTTTTCAAGAGAATGAAATTTAACCCTACTTACCCCGTTGCACTTCGAGATAAATGCCTCCATTGACAAATTGTTCACCAGAAATGCTTTCTAGCCACATTTGTAAGTGTCTGAACATTCCCTTGGCGACATCCATGCATCATGCGCTGTTGAGAATCGTTCTCATACGAGATCCGCCCTCTCTGAACCCGTTTTATTGTACCAATTAGGGTTTGCCACACGGATAATATGTCATAGTTTACGTGTGTGCATTGCATGATTAAGAAGGATCACTTCAGTCAGGTGAGCAATGTGACAAACGTCGAATTTATTGAAACAAAAAGTGAATTTGAAATGACGCATTATTTGTATTTCACATTTACGAGCCAATTAACTAATTGAATTCCTGCATGTTACCATAATTATGATAAGTTATTTGTGAGTAGATATTAACGTTCTCAAATAATTTACACATTTCAAATGAAAAAGTCCACTACTAATGTGTAGACCGGGTATAAAAGTAGGCCTACATGAATGAAGATATGAGGAGGAGGGTTACAAGGGCTCAAGCAATGTCACATCCCTCTATTTTGGTATTTCCCCCCACATACCTAATTTCTATTTTGGATATTGTCCAATAACCCACAATTTTCCAGCCATGTACCCACACCCCACACCCTAATTGAAATGCCCATCACCTTTTTGTCTTATTCCCATAACCCTCTTTTCCCAGTCTTTCCCCAAACACCCCTCTTCCTAATACCCCCCCACACACACACCTTATAATAAAATGTGAAATAAGGTGTCATTTCCCTATTGTGTTCGTGAACAAAGCTCAGTGTCTCAACATGAGTTATAACTCGATATTACGAATCCTCATAAGTGAGCTGCATAAGGGCTAGACACGCTGAGGATTTTGCATTTGATTACACTACATTTGTTGGAGTGCTTTTGGCCAAATGCACAGTTTCATCTTGTAAAGATCATGCTAAGGTGGAGTTGTGTGTGTGTAATGAAACAGTTATGTTTCCACAGCAAGCCTGGTCTTCATGTATAATTTTTAAATTCAAATTGTTTGGATGACAATTGATAATACTGGTGATACTTAAAAGGCACGCATATTTAGGATCAGACAACGGATCCAGATTTAAAGAAAATGGGCTCTGGATGCTGCGAGGCACAGTGGGTCATGAGTGAAAAAAATAATTAGATTCGTATACGCGAATGTATTCCCGAGACATTGGTTTCTCAAACCATAATGGTTCTCAATAGTAAAGTAATCTATGATAAGCCCAGTGTTTAAACTTACAATTCATAGTTTGCGGTCTTTGTGCGGTATTTACATTTGAAGACCATTGTCAAGAATGACGTCACATGAAGGTATTGCACGATGTGACGTCACGGAGAGGCCAAAAACTTTGAATTGTAAGCGCATTAAGCTTAAACTCTGGATTGATCGTAAATTGATTCCTGATAATTATATTATCAGAAGAAAATCTGATGAAATTGTATGACGCATAATGATTTTCCCAATATAAAGCCGTTGCAACTCTTTCGTCGACAGTGTGCTACAGTTTGATACAACAGGCTCAGCTTGGATTCCAATTAAGAGTGATTGCATTGACATGTCAATGGCAGCCAATGTGTTGGACACATCCTCTTCCCTGTCAACCCCGCCATGCGCATGGGAAGCACATTTGACGTAATTGGCATGTGCATGCCTAATGTCCAATATTTTGAATATAATTATAATATGTCATGCTCTTTAGTATAATTGGATTGAGAGCTACACTTGATCAAGGAGACTACATGTAAATAATATTGCGTAGTTGTTTATTGGAATTTAGTATAATAATGATTTCTTTGACGCAAAGTCTCGATCATGATAAAGATACATTAATGTTTACTTCCACATTACCAGTTTCATCAACTAACATACGCAGAACATCATTCTGATGATGCCAACAGTTAGTTAGAGTACCGGTAACTGTGAATGTGTAAGTAAAACGGTGTTGTCATTTCAAGAACTATGTACACAAATGTTTCACTTTGGATAAGTCTATGTAACAGCACGCAGCTTTCTTCTATCTTTTCAGGCTTGATGACATACATGTCTGACGTCATTCGGTCCAACCTCAGTCACGCAAGATTCCACTCTGTCAGATGGAGCTGCACCCTGGAATCCATTGGCTGACAGGTGGCCAAGATAGAGGCTGATCAACGTCCCTTCTCTATAGTACCCGTCCACTCATTAGTGTGGTACGCATGCCCACCCACGCGGCCAAATTGTAATGAGGCATGGACCAGGCTTAGTACACTGTAATGTGGTAAACTCATGACTGAGAGGAGGGAGATGTTAGAGTCATCCACCAGACATCTAGTGGTGGCAGCTTTTTGCTGACGTTGGAGGCTCTGTAAATTCGGCCGTACAGACCGGGCATCAATAATAAGGACGAGTATAGGAGAAGGGAACTGACTATTAAGTTGTTGACAGTGTTGTCTGAATAATGCCTATACAATTGCAGATTATAATAACCACTGTCATGTGTAAGTACCTACTGGGTTAATCTCGTGAATTGTATATATTCCAATATACTACAGAGTATATTTCATTTACACTATGGCTTTACAAACTGATGATGTGTCTAAACACGAAACACACAGTGTTCCTGTTGTTGGTTTAATTCAATAAAATGAATGTAAATTCATGAGGTCTTAAAAATGAGGTCTTTTCATTTTATAAACATTTCACCACACTTGACCTCATAACTTAAAACTACATACATCACACACCTAAATTAAATTAAATTAAATTAGATTTTGTTCTTAAATATAATTTTACATACTATTTGGTGGAGTCTCCCAGCTGGTATTCGTTAGCTCGATCCATGCACTCTATGAAGCCGGAGTCTTTGTAGAGTCTGGACACTGCTTCGAGAAGCTCTCGCTGGACATGGATCATGCTAGATGCTAGCTTGTTCTGGTAAGTTTTGACAAGTTTGGCATCATCCTAAAACAGTGTACACGCATTTCACTAAGCTGCACAAAAAGTTACAATGAAACAACATGTTTATGAACATAAGGACACTTATAGGTGTCGGAAACACAGCACCGGTTGGAAGTAGTAGTAAGGGTCTTACCCTTACTACTACTGTTGGAGCTTCCGGGCCTAATGTAGAATATGTAAATGTATAAGTGCTTCAACTGTAGGTCGGTGTTGGAGAAATCTCTTCATGTTGGGTATTGTAAAGCGGTGTTGGGAGCTAGGACCACCAAGTTGTGAGAATCTTATTACAAATAAACGATAATTTTTATTGTTATAGCCTATAATGACGAGACATGTTACGTAACTTGTTAGCCGCATTATCCATGTACATCTGTTGTTCAAGAAAAGTAACATGCTTAGCAGGTAATATACATGTATAGCCGTGTATTATTTCAGTCTACAAAATTTCCATCTACTATTTCGTCTGCCAACACAATATATGTTGCTTGAAGGCATTGCTTTCGAAAGAATACATTGTCTTCTTCTTCATGCCATATCTGTACCTTCCTTACATGAATATACATGTTTGAAAATTTGTCCACAAAATCAGCAATACCCAACATAGTAGAACCCGACCTACTTGTACTCCGACAGATAGTTTAAGCACCGTAATTAGTAAACGTGATAATGACCATAATCATCTAACACAGGAAAAACTTACTAATGTGAGGTTATTCAAGTGGGTAAATGCGCTGTGCATTTCCAGACACTCAATTATGTGTTTTTATGCACAAACACTACTAGTGTGATGTACACGCTTGAGAAGTGAAAACCCCGACAAACGGTAATGACAACCTCCGACATATGACAGATGGACTGGCTGACGACATAACCACGTACACTGTAGGCCACACAATGTTCCCTATTCCTATGAATTATGAATTCTTATGGCTCTGCGTTCTGCCAACTGACCGTTTTGAAGATTCAAGTTTAGCAGAGACAGCGACAGAGCGAGAAAGAGAAGACGACAATTAGTTGGCAAACATACACCTATACATGTCTAGACTGTTAGGAAAAAAAGGATTAACTGCTGACGGGACAGCTCAACAGTAATGCATATGTAATGTAAGAAACCTTCTTATATGTTTTGCTTCATGTCAACGCATAATTGCATATGTATGTCTTTATTTGACAGAAATAGTTCGGGTGATATTTTCCCACCAGTAGCATACAGTATAATGGAGGAAGTGCGGCTGTCACCCACCAGATGGCGTGTCCATCTCTATCAATACTAGTACCCAGTAATATGTCACGTTTATTATCAACGTTCATCGCCACTCCCACGTAAATTGAAGCTTCCATCATTCGATGTCGTTTGCGTGACTTGTGCAATGCACACGCGTATTTAGTATGTTCTATTCACGGACTAATATAGAGCGAATGAAGTCATGTGGCTTCTGTACATCCAATTTAGCAGGCTGTTATTGTGCCCTCCAAGAACCGCATTATGGGGGCAAACGACTGGTGTGCATTTATAAGGTGGCTAGAAATGTCACGTGCATTAAGGAAAGTAGTGCGTGTAGATTAATGTTCTACACGGTGGGGCATTTAGTGGGCATTGCCGTTTTGTTAGCCCATGCAATCTTGTGAAGCTATGAAACCAAATGAAACTAAGAATGTTAGAATATGCTTTATGATGAAACTTTGTGATGGCATTTTTAGAGGATTTTCGTTTTAAGGATAATTGAGTATCCGGCAAGTTTATTCGCAGTCATCATGGGCCATACTTATCTACTTACTCATTGTAAACACGCAGCCATCATTGAAGGCTACTTCAATTCCATCCATTATTCAAAACGTCAGTGATGACTTGCTGTTTGTTTTGAATAATTTATAACGCTGTCGAGCATTTTTATAATCATTCAATGTTTCTAAATTTTCATACTAAGAAAATCTATCTTCCAAGCGAGATGGGCGTTGGGACGTGGACACATTTTGCTTTGCTGCTTAGGACGGTGTCCCAGTAGACTTTGTGAAATGTATATTTTGATGGAAAGCGTTCCAAGAAGTGACCGACCAAGGTGTTCCCTTTACATTTTTCAAAGCATGGAAATTTAATTTCTAAAAAATTTCTAAATTTAAACATAATGCACTCATCGACGTGTAAAGGGTTACCAGTCAGAAGAGGACTTATTCAGAATGGGCCAAAAATGGACTGTTTGAGTCCACGTGAAATACGCTCCGAGTGGTCATCATTCTCAAATGTAAAACCAAATTCGAGCACACTAGCAACACTAGGTTGGATGGGGGGGGGGGGGTTAAGAAATAAGCATGAACAAAGGACAGAATGCAGGCCACAATTGATGTTTCATAAGCCACAAAGTAGAAACACTATGGAACCAGTAGCAGATCCAGAAAAAGTGGGAAACACAAACACTGGATTTCATGGGTTTTATAAGTGCTAAAACTAGAGGAGAAGCACAAAGCTAATGAAACTGACATTTTTGCTGTGAAAACAGACACAGAGGACACGTGCCCCCAGGGCCCCATGAATGAACCCATGGGTCCTGCACCCACCTGTGCCTGTTGAGTTGTGAGCGGCACTCCGAGCTGACACATGGCGTCCACGATAGTGACCGTGTTCTCGATGATGTTGCTGAATATCAGCATGCGATACGTTCTTCTGTCTTCATCTGAAAAGCCTTGACTGTGCAAGAGCCTGAAAGTAGAGATAGTACAACCTCCAATAAAGACAACCTATATTATGAGATCACTTTTATGATGAGGTCTCAGTCTCAGGTTTTCACAAAGAGACCAGAGCAAACCTCCACCAAGAGACCACCTGTCTATTAGGTCCAGCTTATGCGGGCAAAAGTGGTAGTCTCAATTGGGAAGCTCTACTGTATCAGTGGGATAGTAGCTGAAAGCATGCAATTTGTACTTTTGCCGAATGGCTGCAAATAGACATGCAATATCAGAATAATATATACATATGGTCAACATTCCCATGTTTGAAGCATAGATTAAACAGCCGCACGAAGACTGTATCTAATAATACATTGGTGCATGCGTCTAATGTGTGTTCATTACCAATTGTCACTGGAAAAAAACAAGAATTATAACACATCTTATATTTTACATATGTTCCTCTTGCAACAAACCCTGTATTGTTATATGCAACTTGTTAGTCTATTAAGTGGGGAAAGCATGAAATATTGTTGACATTACTCACTTTATTATCGCACTTTCAACAGGACCCAGGCACAACCAGTCGACCATTTCCTACATATTTCATTGCGTACAGGAAGAGAGAATGCTATAGATGGACGCAATTCCAGATCGTATTGGCATGGCAAAAATGTGTTGCAACTGGGTACTTGACACTTTAAATGAAGACATTTATCACTTAGGAGAGAAAATGTTAAAATAGACCATTTTTTATTTTGATATCTTTTAGTCTTTGTCAGGAGATTTATTAGTGAATAATTTGGAATAATTAGAAATGTATAAATCTGTTTTTCTTTAACTTAAAAGAATATCATTTCCTACATTTTGACACTTAGTGTCCTGTTCAGGGAAATATCATAATATCACAGTACAAAATAATAAAATATAAACGAAATTTCGAGAAGAACAATAACAAGGAGAAGAGCAAGACTTTTTAGTATATATATTTTCCCCAAGTTTGCTTGTGAATTCAGTTTTACTCTCACTGTTCTTGCAAGCAAGCTCCTACCACTGTATTTATATAGCTGAAGACACATCTTCCATTTGACTATATAAAGTGGCCCTGACGGGACTCGAACTCACGACACCAAGGTTGTCAGACCAGAATGATACCACCATCCCAAGCAGCTGGCTGTTAAAAGGTTACTCGCACTGATCGATGTCTCTGTAACCCCCAGCCTACATACTTGGTCAGTTATCATCTCAACCCAGAGGTCGTGGGTTCGAATCCCACCTTAGGACGGAGATTGATGGGAAGTCTAAGTTTCAGCCGTGTTAAGGTCTGTGATTCTACGTATGTATATTCTCCCCAAGTTTGCTTGTGAATTCAATTTTACTCTCACTGTTCTTGCAAGCAAGCTCCTACCACTGTATTGATATAGCTGAAGTCACATCTTCCATTTGACTGTATCAAGTGGCCCTGTCATATCAATACAATGGTAGGAGCTTGCTTGCAAGAACAGTGAGAGTAAAATTGAAGACTTTTCAGGCTTTGGAGGAGGATGGTATATTTTCTGTTATTTTCAAATTCCATACAGCATACTCCCAAATTGATATCACATATATAAATTTCACTATATCAACAATAAAACTATTTTTTATCCAGAGTCCCAACCCTTTATATATACAATATAACCACTCTATTAGAAACACTTTTGGCACCACTGCAACGTGGTTTCAAAAGAGATATTTTTGAAGGTTTGGGATCATCGTGAAAAGTGGTCTTATTTTAGAAGTGGCCTCAATAGAATGATGTTCGTAATTGGACTTAATGTGAGGTTTTACTGTATCCTAGACCCCAAAGGTCCTAAAATATATCAGATCTCAGACGATCCTATTTTTAGGGTACACAATCAATTAATGTAACAACCTCTGATGCTGTAGCACAGTGTATTTGATCTGTTTGCACATTCAATTCAAATGAAATTCATGCTCAAAGTGATAAGGCTTCACATTTCAGAGTAAAAATGATGCGTCGCGTAACATTTTCTCAGCTGATTGAAAAAATATTTCTAGGTAACACCAGACAACCCCCACCGCGGTGTTCACATTTAATCGTGACATTTGTTGGGCTTCATTTGTCATTTCGAGCAAGCAGTTATTATATGGAATGATGCTGATTAAGTAATGTTAGCATAGGCTGCAATGCTTTGGTATGACAGCAGTGGTTACTTGAAACCACACTGAAAGCTTTTATCAACTGCTGAAACTGCTGACACACTTACAAATAATGACCGCTATCATTCGGGAAACAGTTTCCCATAAAACATATGTAGATTTGGTAAATGCAGACAGGTGCAATGGCACATGTATGACCCAAGCCACCAAGTGGAAAAGGTAATAAATTGAGTCGAACGTTCTTGGAATATAACATTGAACGATCTGTTTAATGTGCATGCTTTCATGAAATGTTCCCAGTTCCAGTGTCAGCCATGACAACAATCTTAATAACCAGGGTCGTGTAATCGAAGCTGAACCTTGGTTATTTGAAATGTCAACTCGCTGTTGTAAGTTATTTATGAAAACTGCATATTCACAGGGGACATTTCCTGTGAGGGCATTAACATCATATACAATCTCCCTTACAGATGTGTGGATCTTCGAGTATACTCATGTGGTAGATTGTCCAATCATGACCATCTCTTCATTGCGACCACCCTTATAATAAGATATTGTCTCATAGTAAATAGACTCACAAGAACCACCGTAAAGAGACCACATTTCTTTAAGATGACCTGTTGAGCTCAGTCCACACTGTGGTCGGAATAGAGTTATGCTGTCTATAGCTTCTACTATATACGATTGGACACTCATGCTCCATTGCGACACAGTTAATAACTCATTAGATGTGCCATGTTACCTTTTGACATTGCCCATAATTGACACAGCCGCACTCTGATAGTTGTTGAGCATAATGAATGATATGGACACGGAGGTATTGTTTTAGGCAGGATCTTGCATTCCGACAGCCCACAGGGACGTAGAGTGATGGGGATGAAATATCGTGAATGTCTAGGTTGTAATGAGTGTACGTCGTCATTGGTACATTAGGCGCAGAAGTAAGAGCAGGAACAGCAGCAGCAACAATAGCATTGGCAGGTGCAGAGGCAAGAGCTGAAACAGCAACAGGAACAGCAGCAGGAGCAACAAGAGCAGCAACAGCAGGAGCAGCAGCAGCAGCAAACGCAGAAACAGAAACAAAAGCAAAAGCAAACGATGAAGCAGAAGCAGGAGCAGAAGCAGTAGAAGCAATGGATAAAGAAGAATATATATTTAGACGGCGACAACAAAGATGTCAAAATAAAGTAGGGTAAGACGAAGATGATAAAGGAACCAAATACACATACTACACAGACGAAATAAATGTTAGATGCTACGAGTAAACAAAACATTCCTGTATGAAAAATAATAAATTTGAACTTACTTCATTTGTTTGGCGAATGTGCTTTTACCAGACTCAGCCGGCCCTGAGAAAACAAACAAAAAATACATAAGTTTGTATATGTATGCAAAATAATGAACAGCAATATCATCAATATCATCACTAGTGATATATGCTAGTTTGTTGTGGCAAGATGCATCAATATGTACCGTAATGAGTAAAATCGGGGTCCATTTGGACCCCAGTCATTTCATATCATTCTCTTTCCAATTCATGATCTTCCTGTGATACAAATACATTCATGAGATAAGTATGGCCATGACAGATAATAATAACAAGAAAGGGTTGTTTTTATCATATACGGCTGTAATAGGTCAATTTATCCATCAAACTTGTTTTCTTGTACCGCATTAGAATTGTTTCCGTTCAGGTCTTTATATTTCACGAAACAAAACAGTTTGATAACTTTCTAAAAGGACTCCAATCAGTTATTTCAGTGCACCCTGCATTTTCTGTTCTCATCGGTTGGGGCGATAATGCAGACCTCAATCAAATGCTTTTTACGCACATGTGCGTCCCAATATATACTCAAATAGAATAATCTTCTGTCGTGATAATGGCACTACATATGGGGGACAACGAGTTAAAAGGAAAAAATAAGAAATTTTCAGCTGAAAAAAAGCAACATATATGGCATAAAGTATACACCTGAAATCAGAATGGACCCCTAATGTACTGATCCCGGATAACCTGTAACCTATGTTTGAATGTCCCCTTTCAGCATCCCTTTCACAACTGTCAAAATCCAATATTTTAACATAAAACATTCATCATAATGCTGTGCAGAGTGGCAGCCAACACATTGCCAATGGTCAGTGCAATCAAGCTGACAAATTGGGACGATCTAATATTGAATAATTAATGGGCATGGGCCAAGGCATGGATGGTTCCCAAGATACAGAGGACATGGAGCCTAGTTTACGAGGCATTATCTAGTGTATGTGGATTGTTGGTGAAGGGCTCACGTAGAATTGCATCAGTCATTTGCCACATGCTATTAATGCTATCGATTCTGATAATAATGAGTGACAATAGTGCTAATGTAACGCCATTTCTGATAAACCTTAACATGCACGTCTACTGCTCAATGCCGATAAATTACTTCTGTAAATGTCTTCGTTCATCTTGACCTATATGATGAGATGCAAATGGCATGTGAAATGCACATAGTCGTGCCATGCTACAGTTTGGACAGGCAGTCTGTCAGATGAGATGGATAGCAGCTACAGAGCAGAAGAGCCTTGCATTGCACAACTTGTGTCATGAAATCAAAGATGAGTGACCAAGTACATGTAAATACATTAGGATGGATCGATAGAACGGTACACCATGTAATGTACATTGTAGCTTAATCTTGCACGAGCATTATACTATTAAAGATAACTATCAAAGAAAACTATTGTGTACGGTTAAGTGTATGTAGAATCGACTTGGGTAATTTGAAGATACATGTAGCAATCAAAATGTTCTTCATTGGGCTATTTAATCAAGGGTATCCCTGGTACAGATGGCTCTTAGCATATTGATGTATATTTTTATTTTATGATAGCAAGCTTTCTATCGTACGCACATGATTCAGTTTCATTACTTTTGTTTTCATACAATGGTCTATAAAGCATACACACTAAATTTCCTCTTAGTCATTTATGTGATTGACTTTATCAAATAGTAAACAGGAAATAGCCACCTCCATTAGGTTACCAACTTCCAAAACAACCCACATAATCATTTTAACCTGTATACCTCGGCCAGAGATTAACGATAATTGAAGCCGAATTAGCCGTGGTATTATCATGGCCAAATTGTCTCAGGTGCATTATTTCAGGAAAGAATAATTCCACACCCGCCTCTTCAGACTATTTTCTCATTGTCTACTATAGGCCTACTCTAAATTCCCAGGCATCAACATACATCCGCGACTTGTCTATCGCAACATGATTCTGTTCTTCATTTTGAATACAATGAGTTATATCAGCGTCAGTCTACGGGAAACTCTTTCACACTGCGCATATATTCAATGTTACAATATCCCAATAGCGTGTGAATTGGAAATAAATGAGAATGGACAGCAAGTATATAAAGTAGTAAAATTCTTTATAAGTGTGTAGTGTCTATTATGGAAATATACTTGCATTAGAAAGAGAGCATAACGCATTGGGGATGGAGTATAGACAATAGCTAATAAAAAAGAAACCTAACACCCGAGTTGTGTATGGGATAAGCAGCATTATGTAAATGAAAATGCATCACTTCTTCCATGTGCATATTATATATCATAATGGAGTGCACCATAAAAAGACAAAGAGTATTATCTGGGTTTTTAAAGCAAAAATGTTATTTACAGGATGATATGCAATAGTCTTTATTCATATAGCCTGCTTTTGCACTGTAATTGACATATGTTATACAGTTTATTGATTTCTAGTCTTTCCAAAACACGTATAAACCATAGATTTTAGATGCATAGATACCACAGTCAGCACTGTAGCTCTATCCAATCATTCATTACTATGTCGCTGCAGCCATGTGTAAATTGTAGCAACATAGACTCCTGTATTTAGGTGGCAGCACTGTACGCGGTGGGGAATCAGTAGCAAAGAAATCACCATTTAGGTCTTAAGTTGAATATCTAGGTCATATAGTTCTATGAATAAATCCATGTTATCTCCCATTCAACTTGCATTTAACTTTTGTACAGCTACTATTGCTGTAAAATGAATGAGAATGTTAAAGAAATGCAAACCAGTAGTATTGTGACGGATGATCAATAAGACTTTAGAAGCTCGAACTCCATCTCTATATATTCCACATAGTGCATGATATTATAGAAAATAAATAATTGGTCTAAAATGTGTGTCATTTAACGATGCAATTCACTACATACTTATCATTTAAACTTATCGTTCTTGGGTTGAACTGCTTTCAAATAATTCAATGAAAATGACATTCGAATGTCGTCACATAAGTAACCGTTTCACACTCATAAAATGAATCCATTTGCCATTTAGCAAATACATGGGAAGTGAAACTATAAATAACTTCACGAAGTAGTTTTGGTGGAGGATTCTCGGTGACACTGTAGCAAGCTGACAAGCCCATCCTCCATATTACAATATCCGCAGGTTTGGTTACACAATGGCGTGAGACTTACTCAAAGAAGCTGCAGCCTTATATCCTTGAATGTAGCCTTGCTTGTTGTACCATCCCTTTATAGTGACAGACTGTAACAGACAGCTATTCCAGCAATGGGTTATTAAATTTATGCATACTCATGCTAGCATGCTTTCTTTTCAAACAAAATGAAATATATTTAGATATCTAATAGGGCGTGGGCATTTATTATAGAAGGGATGATTCTGCAAAATGTGTGGAGGTTGGGGTTGGGGTGGGGTTGGGTAGGGAGTGTGACAATAATATTTCAACTTATTTGTCTTTGGAGGTGTGGTGGGTGGGTGGGTTGGTGAGGGGGGGGGGGTGATCCCTCAGATTTCGTTATGCTAAATTGGTTGGTAGTATCATAGTGCAAAAAGCAGAATGAAAAAAAATCATGCAATTTATTGCTGACTGATTGGTGGGGAAAAAGACTGCTTTCCCAATGCAAACTGTGGTTGATATTTTGGCCTTGGCTTAAAATATACCTTTAACATAGACAAACATGTATAACGCACAACTGACATGACATGTTTTGATTAACTATGCGTACATCGCCTGTGAATGGAATAAAATAGTGCCATATTAATGTTAGCCTACACATGGGCTGATCCAGGGGAGTGCAAGGGGCATGCGCCCTCTTCTTTTTCACCACAATATTTCATGTTGATGTTTATTTTTGGCACATGTGTTGTCAATGTATCGATGGTGTTCACACAACCCCTGAATTAATTCCTTTAGTGCGCCTCCACCTGTTTCCAAAAGCTTGGATCTGATAGTGGTAAAAGTATGTGATTACACACAACTGGCATTTGATTAGTTTCAGTTTCTATGCACATACCACCTACGATGAAGACCAAAGAAGACCACCAAATGAAGATTGCGAGACGACATCGAAAGCATAATGGTCTAGATGGAAATGTCAGTTTACAAGAGGTATCGAAATGTATTTGCCCATTGTAAGTAATGAAACCCGGTATAGACATACATTCGTCAACCATAGAAGAGTTCATTAAGAGGACTCAAAACCGCACCGGGATAATACAATGACTGATTGGAGCAAACACTGCCATGCGGAGTGGGTTTGCCTTTGATCCTTAGCTCAAGGTCAAGTACCTGACGAGTAAGGTGACTACCCGTAATTCCTAAGTTACGACAAAAAAGATGGAGGTTGATCCTCTCTATCAGATGTTTTAGCGTTTAATAAAGTAATTGATTGTATATATGCGTTAATTTGTTGACTAGTAAGGTGTTATCGTACGTAATAATACAGATTGACAGATAATATCATTTGAATAAAGACTTGAGAGATTCAACCTCCATCTTTGTAAATGTAACTGCGGTGTTACGGGCATCGTCTTTCCACCAGTGAAGAACACTAGTGCTGAGTAATGGTTTGCCAGCGGCCATCATCCGTTGTACGCATTATTTGAGCATGAGGGGCGCAAGACAAGGATGGTGTGGGGCATAATAAACCTGCCTCGGTGAATGTGTGTAGAAGGAATTGAGTGATCATAAAGCAGGACTGATGGAAGAGGAATACAATGTAAATCCAAATAACAATGTAGCCAAGCGCAGTCAGGGAGATATCACAAGGATATAAAAACCTGGCACACGTCTCCTCTGAATATACCGCTGAAAGTCTTGTCTTTCGTACCATGAAAATATTTTGTCAGGTAACTGAGCACTGAGCACGGCATTAACTCATGCTAATGGGACCCAACAACATTATGATAGGACATGAGACCAACCCTGATGGCACTGCATCGATTTTATTGTCAAGACACACGCTAACGAATCTTATTTCAGCCATAAACCCAACAGAGAAATACAACTAGCTGCCATCACTAGAGAATGCACCTTAGAAATACATATATCAGCGGTAAGGTAAATGTAATTGAATTGAATTTGAACGGAAATAGGTCTCATTAGGAATAGTGTCATCAGACATAAGGAAATGTCAAGGCAACAAATATATTAATATGACAAATATATAATGGCAATACGCCTTGTCTACCGACGGATTTAATAACAATAGAATGAAATGCCACCAGTCCCATGTACCCATTAAGCGAAAATGACATAAACCGATGATGTCTGTAGAGATACAAGACAATAGTAAGCTAGTTGTATTTATGTTGGTTGTTTTCACAATGAATAGGCAAAGTACATAACTAATTGCAGGAGAGCCGGAGATTGAAATTGTAATTACGCTGGTGAAATGTTTTAAACGGCCTTACGTCATAGGCACCATTTAGCCACCCGTGATGAACTCCCAGGTGAGTATACAGCACATAGCAGCTCCAGCATGGGAATGCTAATCATTCACATGCTGACCCCAATGCCCAAGTTAACACACGCAATGACTAATGGGGTAAATCACAGCAAAGGAAACCTTCATCTGGTAGCACTGGTCATTAGACGACTAGGCGTAACGCAGACTTTCACTCTGACCGTCAGAGCTCATCAGAACTTCAGAGCTGCCACATCAATGCTTCTATTACCTGACCTGTATATAGATCTATTCAACATGTAACTGGCAGAGCGACCAATTTAAGGATGAGTTTGCTCAACAACCACACCCTGTAAGATTTGGAACTCGCAATACAGTCATTACATGATAGCTAAGGGGTACAAGGCCGTAACTTCTGACTGAAAAGATTACAGTTTGATTTTTACATTCAGGATTTTCATTTTTCTTGCAAAAGGGTGAATGCCAATCCATTATCTTATCTGTGAAAATCCAATTATATCTTGGGTGCATTGCATACTATTACTTCAGTCCCTTTATGCCGCTATTGCTACTTTGGCGAGCAGCCAATTTTGAAGATGAAAGTCATTATAATTGAAATGGAGGTGAGGTAGAATAGCGTGATTGCCAGACCAAGTATAGACAGCAATACCAGGCAAAAGCATGTTTATAAAACTATTTACATGGAAAACTTATTCAGAGTCGCTAATTTATATCATCACATATTTGTGCAGGCATCTAATTTCCACACTGAATTGAAAACAATACCATGAATCAATTATGGAAATTAATGAATGATGAAAATGAAATGCATGTGTACCATACACAAGCTTGGCATGATTAAAATGCTTGAGAACACACCACATTTCCTATAAAATACAGAAAAAAACGAAAAAAATATCAGAATTATTAATATTGGTGGCCATCTTGAATTATTGATTACAGACAAATTACATGCTCTTGAGGTTTAAGTAAATAAGTTCAGTGATCAAAAAGATGTATTTTGACATGTTATATGCATATATGCTATTTTCTGACTCGTTATGAAAATTTCAGTTTATTTGATTTCCCATAAATTTGGCAATTCTTTTGTTACCATGGCAACATACAATCAAGCTGACGAAGCATGTTTTCCCTACCATACATGTACATGTATATATATGAATAGCCTGTTAGCGTCATTGGAAATACAGACAAATATCATTCTTAATGGAAAATAATCATACCAATCTAAAAAATGTAAATACAAGAATTGAAATAATGGAATTTTAAGCTTATTTGTGGTAATTAGCTTTATGCTTATGATATTAATTTGCATAATTTTGTTTATTCTGATAGCACTCATCGTTATCAAAGAAAACAGACCTTTTAATTGTTTCTGTACACTTAATATAATACTGTTTAAGCTGGCTGATTGGCACAATGGTATCATTCTCGTTTCGCAACCATTTCTATGCAAGACAATGCAACCTATTCAATTACAATTCCTGATTGTTGGTGAAAGACAATGAAATGTATCGGTGACTGGCGAATTAGGACAAAAATGTTGGTGAATGGATTTTCAGGGATATATACCCCAATCATTTTTATATAGGTTGCAAAACATGGTACTAACTTGAGGCTTTTGGAGGATTGATCCGATGATGTGTTACACTTGGATGTTGTATTTATACTCATCATAGTACGCTGGACTTACACAGAAGGTGCAATGACCCACACGAGGACTGCCTGCCAATCGTTACCCACGTGCAACATGGTGCAGAGATATGCACCTTTGGTTTCTTTCTCACAATATTTAGCACATTTGTCACCACACCACGATAGATTATGAGGTTCTCTCAAGTAACTTGATAGCCGTAATCAAAGTGGCAGAGATTGGATTGCATAAAGGCATATAATGCACTTAACACTCGGCACCCTAATGATTGGTCTTTTCTCGAATTACTGTTACAGCATTGCATAGTAAATGTATGTGTTACTAATTATACATTGTATTGCAGGAATGTTGCAATCATAGATAGATACTATTCCATCGAGCTCACTGTGATATCAATTTATTATTAATCATAATTGTGTTTGAGACTCACTGTTATGTAAACCATGTATGTGAATGTTATTTGGTTTAATTCAGTTATGAAAAATGAACATTTCCATCGACCTACTACATGTATGTACACGACTTACTATAAACGTTCCAACCTAAAGTAAAAAGAAAAAGCGAAAGACAACGAATAAAAAGGCAAATTGCCTGCAGGTTATACATCCATCCTTTCTTTGTATACACGGCTGTGTTCCATCGCTATAAGCAAGCTCTTACCTGAGATACCACTACAGCATTTTCACTCTCTCAGACTGAATTCCTACTAAAAGCGTTGTTGTGTATTATATTGTCTGCCAACTTATGTATATTTCACCAGTTGAAAACTCTTTTCACGCATAGATCTTCAGAGCCATCGGCCACAATCCAAATGATAAAGTAACCTTTCAGAAACATCTTAATGAAATAGCATCGAGTCTGCATTACACAATATCCATGTTTTATTCATTAGTGATTGCATGTTTTTGCCAATAATTGATGGTACAATATATGTGATATAACACCTGATTTGTCGCCAGTGTGCTCGGAGGCGAGGGTTGTCAGACTAAATGTGTGTGTCATTCATGAGGTATCTTTTAAACCCTTAAAATAGAGTGATGGGTCTAAATTTTGTGATGTTTTGATGGGAGATTGGTCGAAATTTTGTGTTTTTGTATATAGTGATGGGTCTAAAATTTGTGATTTTTAGGTATTGTGATTGGTCTAAATTTTGTGATTTTTGTACGGTGATTGGTCTTGAGGTATTTTTGTATTGTGATGGTTGTAGATTCTGTGATTCTGTGTATAATGACGAGTGTAAATGTTTTTGAAAGTTTTTGTATACTGATGGTGTGAAATTTGCGGGGACCCTGTAAAATTGTGGAAGACCGTGGAACCAAACTCACACTCCTGTACACTACAGACCAGTTATATATACATTGTCAGGCGTCTTATCCATTGGACCAACCTTCCCACACGTTTAGAGACGTCGCGGTCTTAGACCCAGCGACGTTCAGGCTTTAATTCCCTTCAGGATTCTGACCACTTGGCGTCGCCATTGAAGCGTGCCTGTACGTTGCCCAAATATTTCTAATCCGTCAGATGCGTATGCAACTCGACAGTTATGTCGCCGTATCCTGAGCCACTTTTGTTACAATGGGTCTAAATTCTGGTATTTTTTGTATAGTGATAGCTCTAAATGTTGCGAGTTTTTTGTATAGCTGTATGCCTAAATTTTATAACAATTGATGTATATTGGTAGTTTCATGTATGTTAACAATGATTATTTATTGAGAATTTAATCAAGCAAATGTATTGAGATTCATTTCTAAAGGTACAGCCAAGTGTCACTTTTCATGCCAAAATTAGTATATCAATAGTTACATGTTCAAATTTCAAAATGACACACCCGTACCAATGTTTCACTAAATACCCCCAAGACAAACAAGCCATTGTCATCACTCAAAGTGATTATAGGGCCACTTACGCTATCTAATCGTTACGACCGGAAAATCTCTCAACACACCTTCTAAGCCTCACATGCTAATGGCTTCCGCTCACAAGATGTGAGGGTCTGGAGCAAGGTAACGTTGCTGCTCATATTGCTAAGGGGTACATTGTAGGTCATCTAATATTCATTGGGTGGGGGCTTGGTGTATTTTTGAAAAGCAAAGTTGGTCATTGACAGCTGTTGAAAAATGTACGTTGATGACAATGTTTGATAATGTTTGAAAAAAAAAAGTTCTACTATCTTTGTGCACAGTCATAGTTGCAGTAATGTTTTGGGGCTTTGTTCTTTTTAATATTTTGGACAACGTGGCGTATTTGAGGAGGTGAGACCAACTGTAAGTAAGTATTCCACACACATATCGTGCACACTGGATTAGGAAGTTATCTGCAGTTGCTTCTCAATGCCACTTGCCTTCAAAATGTTGCCCCAAGCCCATTGGCAAGTATGTTTTCGATTAGTACCACCACCTGATACTCCATGTTGGTACGAGTAAAAGCCCATATATCAGATATATAGCGCAACAATTAGTCCTCTGCACAGCAGAGACAGCACTGACAAATATAATAAACCACGGGAAGATTATTCCACCATCATAGCCAGTAATCCAATGAAAATCCAATAAGCTATCAAAGGCTCAAAGGTTTTGGGAATGTAATGTAAGTCTAGACATTAAAACCATGTTTCTGACCCCATTACTTAGAATATTATAGGCAATCATAGACTAAACTCATCTCAGTGGTGGTTATATTGAATTTCCCTATCTATACCAATTTAACTATTCTGTTGCTATGACGCAAAACACACCTATACAATGTAGTTAGACACAATAATGATGATTTTACCATTGATGGTAAAAAGGTGCAAACTGTAGCCCTGTTTGTCCATCGGGGTGGCGGCCATCTTGAATATGGCGCCCCCCCCCCCAAAAAAAAAATAAAAAAAAATCTCACTTTATTGGTTGTTTTGTAATTTGTTGATATATTGTTTTTGTTGAAAACCTTTAGTAGTCATTGCTTTATATCAGTAGATATCAAAGTGCGTCTTCTTTGAGTTGTTCAATTGTTTCATCACTCCAGTGTCTTCAGTCGTATAATGAAAGTGTCCTCCAGCCGAAGCATATATACACGTATACATACATGTAAATGTACAATTTGTATTTGTGCAGAGATAAAGCATACGAGACAATACAGACGATGGCATTGGTGGCAATTAATTAAATGGAAATGAGACATTAAATCCAATATATTGGCCTTCATTGTCATCCAATCACAAATGCTAGCTTTAGTGTAAATGTCAGAACTGTGACTAAATACTGGACCGATTTATTGCAACGCAACATTGATAACTTAGAGTGCGTTTATTGCCTCTCTGATAATCTTTTTATGATGCTGCTACAGGGTTCCATGAATCTGGTACAACACACTATAGTGTTATTAGTAAAATGGAAAACTGTGATTTTCTAAATAAACATTAGTAAAAATTAGTTTTACAAAATAAAGAACAACAACATTGAGTTCAAGTATTTAAACCTCTTCAAAATAATTGGTCGTAGGCCTACATTGTAACTAGGTCCCCTTTTTGAGTTAAGCTATTCGTTTACTCTGATGAATTTACCTTAACTCCTTTGGGAGATGGACTCACATCAATAACCACTGCAAGTGACAGAAACGTGGGTATGTTAGCTGGGAACTGGGATTCACTCGCTTTCTATGTATACTATGAGCTACATGCACTCTACTAAATAATTGTGGCAATTATAACATGCGCAGAATTCCACCCACATACATGTATATAGGATGTAGGTAATTCAATGACTAGAAAAAAGAAGCAAAGTATTTAAGCTGAATTGGAAACAGGAGAAAAAAGCGAGGGACAAATTCGACTCCATTAATGCGTACTGACATTGTGAATACATTGAAGTGAGAGAAAAAAATCAATGATGTAACGAAGTAATAGATAACGTATTAAATGTTCTAGTATTTGTTACCAGGATGTGCACACGTAATAGATTTTGTATATTACATTACACCCATAAATGGATTTAGACATAGAATTACACAGCTTAACATTTCTATGGGATACCGCATTCTAACGTGCTGTTTGTTTTTCACAATGTCCATAATGGAAGCCATGCTGACTCGTAATGGACCGGAAACGTAGCATTAACTGTAAGCCTACTACATGCAGTTTGAAAGACGACGTAGAACACATAAGAAAACAAAAACATTTTCACCGTTTCTACCGCGGCCACCAATGCTAATCATACTCATTATTGGGTGCTAGGATTATTTAAAAGAAGAAGAAGAAGAAGAAGAAGAAGAAGAAGAAGTAGTAGTAGTAGTAGTAGAAGAAGAAGAACAAGAAGAACAAGAAGAACAAGAACAAGAATAAGAAGAACAAGACCGAGAACAAGAACAAGAACCAGAAGGACAAGACGAGCAAGAACAAGAAGCAAAACTAGTCCACAGCACTCAATTCTGTTTAAAATGGCACGGTACAGAATTCTCTTTTCCAACAATTCAGCCAGAAAATGGTGGGCTTGTCTTCATTTAAACAACTCTGTTAAACGCACTAAACCTCTATCAACTACTTCGGGTGTGCTATTGAATTAACACATATTGTAACAATGGAGACAAGTACAGTGTAAAAGAGATTCTCGCATGTCCACGATAGCGCTAATTAACCATATTCAAAGCTTAAGGTTGATGCAATGTCCTTCACCATCATCTATATCGAGCTTTTAATCAATACACAAGTTATTGAAGCTATAAGGTTGGTCATATGGAGAATAAAAGAGATTCCTTGAACAGACGATGGGTGCCCTTGTACCGGCGAGTGTCCTTGTACGGTGCTGCAGCTACGTAATGCATGTACAATACATCAAACGGTACAAATAATCACTCATCTCAATAGGATTACCTACACTCTTCCACCCTCTACCCTGCTTGTTGCATGTGGCATCTGTGTGTACTAGGCATTATTCGCTGACTATTGTAATCCCTAATTTGTTCGTAAATTTTATTACGGCCCCCCTTTTGTGCATACGGTTTAACAGTGCTTATCATATATCTCTACGCCATAGTTGTGTTTGAATACAGGTCACAGTCACCTCTAATTTCACGCATTAAATCATTGCAATTTTTTTTTATCACGTTGTATAATTATGCTTATATTTTTTAGCCACACATCTAAATTACGAAGTATGCTTACAATGTCACATTCTCTGTTTACTTAGTAAACAAGCCGATGAGCATGCGCATTTCTATTACATTAGATACTCTTCTTGTCACAGTCATAGCGATAATAAGAGTAAAATTACTTGTTCACATGTTTTCTACAGCTAATGAGTTGCCAGGCGTTCTCCTGTATTAACACTTCCGGACACTATAAGGTGGAAGATTCATTTTTATTTATCTATTTTCTGAAAAGTTGCAAGACTTGAACAACTAGGGCAACAAAGTCCAGTTGTATTGTATTTCACACCACGTACCTTATATGACACCAATGAAAAGAGTATAGCATTACCTATTATGAAATTCATATTTCACACAGGTATGATGCTTGCCCTCTAAACAAAAATGGTATGCGTGTGACATGGTGTATATTTTGCCAAAAATAAGAAGTAAATACTAGTCTGTGTATTGCTTTTTCATACAAATGGCAATGGAAATTTTGTCATTTGTTATTTGCTATCAATCTCTCGACAAGAGACTTTTTTTGGAATCGTAAGAAGAAAATCGTGACCGGAAAGGCGTGGGTTTGATTCCCGGTCCGCTTCAGTGGTGGGTGTTGAGCAAGCTCATCTCTAACGGGTTGCTCCGGTCGTGGCATCTACACGTTAGAAGGTCAGACAAGTGAACGCTAACGTGAGTGCTAACCACGTATGGACTATACACAGAGTTGCGATGTGCAGTATGCTTCCCTGTGAGTTGAGAAAACTGTAGTATGACAAAGATACACATTTCCCATTGGTGTGAAAATAAATGTAATGTGGTTACAACACAATAACAGTGAATTGCGTCTGTGAATAAGCTCATTTGCATTCGCAAACAAACGCATTGGCATACATTCATTACACAAATGGTAACCATATTAAGCCTAACAGACGGTTAGGCACCGCATCCAAATGCATAAATGTTTACTCTATTTCCACATATCTCCAACAGCCAACTTGAGCTCGCCCACTCCCCAGTGACCACAGACGACATTGGCACGGAAATTCACGTGGTAATTCAATTGTCTCACTCGATCGTTACTCTGAAATTTCAATCAGCTTTACGGTAGTTTCAAATTTGAAATCAATTGGCCAAACATGTGATGTATATTGACATTAGTCTTAATCTCGGCTAGCTCAATCAGTGGTCGAACGATTCCTCAAATCAAATTTCCATTACATGTACTCGTCTGTAGCCTTCAGCTTGGAACGTACGTAGGTCAGTAGTAGTGTAGTTTCCTAAGAACCAAGAAATATCAAATCGAAATAAGTCCTGGTTGTTTTGTCATGGTATTTGTCATTTCATTGATCCTATTGTCATGGTCTTGGTCATATCATTGATTATATTGGCATGGTATTTTCATTGCATGGCCTAAAGGAAGACGACCTCATGATCTTTGATTTTTGTTGTAAAATAAGTTAAAGATATTGTGTTTCCTAAAACCATGCAAGCTAAATATGAGATGTGCCAACAAGTAATTTCAAATTGAACTGAGAATTCATAAACGGAGTCCTAATACATCTATAGAAGAGCTTGTTGACAGAGAACTGTTGGCTCCATCGGATGTGACGTTTGAGCAAAGGATTGGCAGGATTAGCAGGGAAAAGTAAAAATGTTTCATGGGATTTAATTAATCCACTTTGTCATTCTGGGAAGACGCCCAATCCGCGATAATGTGTCTGCTGAACATGAGAGCACCTTTTACTAGCAGAATGTTAGTTATCAAGAAGAAGAAAAAGGAAAAGAGGAAGAAGAAAAGGAAGAAGATGAAGAAGACGAAGAAAAAAAATAATAAGAAGAAGTAAGAGAAAGGGAGAAAAAATCAAAAAGAAAAACAAAAAGAAAGACAAAAAGAAAAACAAGAAGACGATGACAACGAAAAAAGAAGATGAAGATGAAGACGACAACGATATATAAGAAAATGACACAGACGACGGAAGAAGGAAGAAATAAGAAAGAAGACGGATGAATGTACAACACTTCATAATAAACAACTACATGTAGGTCACCCAGTCCATGGGTTACTTAGCACCCCATACGTTCAACATAAACTGCAGACTAATTAGTCAATTATGTGTCGCCAGTGTCATATGCCACATGAAGCGCCTTATATATCACATATGTGTTGTGCAGTGAGCAGTGGGGATGGCCTTCCTGCTTCTTTAGCATAATACGAGCCCGTGAGCCTCATTAGGCACAATCATATAGCACAGCCAGCCTGGGAGCATAATGAGGTGGTGTGGGGCCTTCTCATTGTGCACGCCATCACACGCCTCCTACTTGTATATTATACCCACATCCCAATGACATGATAATAATACATGCCAGAAATAGACTATTACTTCTAATTGAGTGGGTGGGTGCGTTGGGGTTGGGGGTAGGGTGGGTGACTTTTGCAGTCTTTACATGAAATCAACACTCCTAATTTGTGAAATTACTTTCATGTTCAGCTGGTCCGAATGTTAGCTGTCAGATGTAAAGTCTCTTTAACCTAGATTAAGCATATTACATATAGCTTACTTTTTGCAATGGGTTGAAATGTAGACTTTACACTATTTCTGTATGCTGAGATCCGTCAGCTTGTTACTTTCAACTAACAAAATGAACGTTTATGACTTCATACATATGTAGGTCTCTAACAAACTGATTTTTCACCCGTATTTTTAAACTACTACCGACGTCTTGAAACGGACCAATGCATTGCAGATGGACTACTTTTAAATTATACATTGACCATGAATTTAACTTGAACTGTATCGTAGAACACATGACACTCTACCAAATTCATGTTGATGTAAATATATCCGGGACTAATTTTCAGTAAACAGCTGCAGACCTATGCAGACTTTCAAAACAGAACGTGTATTTTGAATTAGTAAATGATTGCCACTGTAATTGATTGCAAACCTAATAGTCATGATATACATACATGTAGAACAACACACCTCTATGAATATCAAATGATGCTGTTGGTTTTCAGAAAGGAAAACTAATCTTGATGGAATGATGCTGATTATTAAAGTCTTCCGAATTCAAAATTTGTAAATATTAAAATCACTAAACTAGACAAATATTCAGAAACAAATCATCCACAATAAAATATTACTTGAAACCAGTGAATTGAGGAGAATAAAACATTGGAACACGGGGAAAGTAAACCTAGAGCTACGATTAAACATTGATGTAGACAATCTGTATGCAAGTTCTCGGGCTGGGGCAACGACAACTGCTGGAAGAATTATTCAGGCCTCATTTAGGTAAATTCAATGTGACACATCTGTGATTCATGGCCACGTAATTTGTATATAAGCTATACGCATATCATGCAAATGCTCGTGGTACCACGTGTGGAGATTTGACCCGCATATGGAAGATGTACAATAATCTACATGACGTAATGATTAACAGGAATGAACGGGCCCAAAATGCAGACATTGTAAACATAACCACAACGTCTGTTTGCCAACAGTGGAGAAACTGGGTTCTAAAGTGCTCAGAGAACACTCAGAGTCACTAGAACAATAGAAAGCACCTACCATCCAGTAACACTGCTACGCTTGATGATGCCAGCTGCAAGTTCATATCATTTAGCCAGAATATTGTATTTGCAATGTTGCGCATAGTGAATATATTGTTAACCTGTATTTACACATGTTACACCATAAACAACAGACCACACGTCACGATAACAGTGTCTTATCAAAATATTAAGGTTATAGCTACAGGGTAACGTTTCATATGTTCTCATGACACGCACATGCATCAAATAAGACTTTTCTTGTGATAAACCCGATACTCTACTTTGAGTAATTTCAAACTAAACATGGTTAAAGTACACATCTTCATTGCACACGAGTCAATGGTGTTCTAGTAACGCTATTCTCTAAGAGCATCCTGGACCAGTTGGACCTATTTGTCAAAATGCCAAAGTTGACACGAACGATGGTCACCACTTGCAAAAACTTTGTATCAAATTTGAAATTCGGTGGTCGTGTTGTATTGATAATATTACGGAAAATGCCATATTGCTCTAAAATGGCCTTGTGGAAGAGACATTTTATTTTGTCAAATGCCAAAATTGGACCCAATGATGGTCACTACGTATGTGAGCATTTGATCAAATTTGGAGGTCATTGTCCAAGTTGTATTGAAACTTTTAAAGAAAAAAAAATGGACTCCCGGAGATCTAACTTAAATTGGCGAATTGGCAAAACCGGACATGTCTGATGGTCAATGGACATATTACCGTTATACCAAGCTTGAATGTTTTCTTACGAGCAGTAGTAAATCTCTTCCAGAAAATGTAAACAATTGAATTGACCAAAAATGGTCCCGTGGAATGCACACTTTAATTGAAAAAATGGCCCAAAACAAATCACTTTGCTGTCGTTTCGTACTTGATAGTTGTGCAAAGTTTGAACGAAAACTGTTGATCAGTAAATGCGATAGCTTGTCCGGCGACGTACAGACATACAGACATACACAAGAAACACTCACAATGCTTTCACTTCAGCTAACGCTGCGCAATTACTGAACAGAATAACCTAGAAATGCATGCATGTATATATGTTTATTGGAATTAGATGCCATTTTTAATGCAAAACATTCGGCCTACATGTATATTAGCGCCCCCCGCTCTTTGTAATACGATAAAGTAATAGCAAAAAAGGGCGGAAAACTGATATATGAATTATTATTATGATAGACCATCGTTCTCTTTCTACCTGTAGGCGCCTTAACGTGATGATACCTGTAGAATTCCAGTGGGTGTAAGGCGTGGCAGAGCATGTATTGACCCATTTTTTTAGTGTCTGTCCTTCAGATAAGTCGCACCCACAATCCACTAGTTTTTTTTAGAAGGGGCAAATAATTGTGACAGACCTAAGCTTACTGCTGTAGAGTAATGGCTTCTGAATTCACAATTTGTAAGACTTAAGAGCATTAAAGCACTAGAGAAATATCTAGAAATGGAAACACTACATTTTTTTATTCATTATAACATAGCGGTTATCACTCACCCGCCATTCTAATTATACTAAGGTCTGAGTTTACAAATGATTAAAAATAGCCTGCAAACTACATATATCAGATATAAGACTGCTATAACCCACACCCGTTTAACGGCAATCGGGTAATAAGTCCGTGAAAATATATGAACTATGGTGTTTTAGTGAAAGAATAAAATGTCAACGTCGTATGTAAATAAGCAATAATTTCCTATACTGATTTGACTCCGTTTACACTGGTTTGCTCACAATTAATTAAGATATGATTGACGGAAAATCACGAACCTCCATTGCACTTGTGAATATGCAAAATCAGTGAACGAAACTATCCTCCATATATGGCTCTCTGTTACATATTAATTAGCTTAATTGGGTCTAATTAGGGGATCAATGTTTGAACAGGCCACTGCAGTAGAAAACTTCCCCACTCACATATGCATCATTCATGAATAATACACTTTACACGTGCGACTTTGTTGATAAAAACTCCTCCAAAATGTGTCACTGTTTACTAACACGTCTAAAACATGTGTATTTATTGACATAATACAAGGTGAAAGTGAGCCTTTTGTTCAACATCTTTAAGCACCTGTGAACTATTATCACATTGTGGTACGGTACACTATACAATTAACCTAAATGTTGCTATTTAATTGCAGTTTGAACTATTATATTCGTTTGGGTGAATCAACTATGTCAAAAAGACAAAAAAAGACTGCTAGGATCAGAACTGATGAAAAGATCCATATCACAAAAGGAACACATTGAGTAATAAATTATGTACAGTTTCAAGTTTGGCTTCCATCGGAATTTCAGAATACCAGGAAGCACGAGTCTATTGCTATATGCCATAGGCAATACCTTTCAAAATGTATTATGAAAATCAACTTCGGCTTTATGACACCTACACTTTAGTCGCATCAGAAAAGTACCATAAGTATACGCATAGTATATGCACGTGCGTAGCTTTTTATTTAAAAAATCATCATCATTTTTTGAGGACCTACCCTTTTGTAGTACACTTACATGTACTTAAATTGAACAAATAAGATCACTAAAATCGTCTATTTCTAAAAAAATTAGCTACTTCAAGCAATCAGAATTAATTACCCATTAAATCATAGAGGGATTAAAGGGAAATTATATTGATATAATTAGATAATTATATATTGAAGTAATATGAAGTTCGCGTACTACATCCGCGACAAGTATTGCAAACGTTTCAGTTACTTAGCATCTTACGGTGCAAATTTGTACGTACCCCTTCTTTTTTTAAAGTCTGTCTATCCCCCTTACCCTTAGGTTTGTCGCATGTACAAAGTTGAAATGTTTTTAAAAAAGCCACACAGGATAACTAGGTTGTAACTGCGACCGCTATGGTGTTTTATGGAGCTATTATTGTTGGTAGACGGCCTGTGAGTGCCATCATTCATACTGTGGTGTTATTACTGATCACCACTCCACGTAATTTATCCCCCTCTTGTGTAATAAAGGTGATAGCATTTACATGGACCTGATGATACTCTATATTCTTTGATATGCACTTTCTCGTGTTCTATGCCATACAATTCCACCGCCGTCATATTCCTACTCGTCTGTATGCTATATTTTTTCTTGCAGATTGTATATGGCGGAAACCATTGCATTATCCCAGGAAATGTGGAAAAGTGCAATATTTGTAAAGAAGGATTTTATGATTGTACAGGTATGTTAATCATAGTTTAAAACTCCTACACATCCTCCTACCATTGTACAATACTGTTAAAAAAACATGGTCGGCTTACATGTATCTCTTTCACCTTAACAAACAGGTAACAGAACTACCATTACTAATAATTTGATATGCGAAGTGTTGAAGATATTTTTCACTGATACCAAGAATATTAATTTCCTCATTTACCCCTTTTGGTGATGGTTTGAGGAAAAGCATATATCACGGCATGGAAATCTGCATAGCTTTCCTTTTTTATATAATATAACAGCGACCAGACCAAGATATTTGAATGTCAATGAATATAATCAACTCATACATTTTTATGATACACTGCTCATATGAACTTATTGAATTGGATTTGATTTAAATTTCAAATATCGTATTCGAAAAAATAATCTAAAGGTGTATGGCATATACGGTAAGCTATGAAAGTGCACTCAGAAAAGAATAAATCTAACACGGTATACACAAAACCAAAAAGAACAAGTTAAACCACCCGTATCCACAGTGAACTAGTTACAATGCCCTGGAAAATCCAGGTTTTAGAAAGGTGCGGTGCCCACTTCAGGGATCTCAATCATTTTGTACACGCGATCGATAGCGAGTATGCCACCCCCACCCAATGAAAATGAAAGTTTTGGTGGGGAAAAGGGGATGGGGAACGGCTATGTCAACACACAATTGAAAATTAGGAGGCGTGTGTCTATAATGAAGCGAGTGGAAGGATGCAATTCAAGCAGTGCTTTAATGCATGGAACTTTTTATTGTTGTCCTCCATCCAGGTTGTGGGGACACACGTCCTGGCGGTTGACTCAGAGTTAATTATTAACAGGAACATGCCACGGTCATCTTATTACTGAGCATAATGCAGTGAGGTCAGTAAATTATGCTCAATTAATTGTACGTTAATGAGCTTTTTGCAAAATAGATATCAAAGTCGCCGTGGTCTATCAAGAAGACAAAAATAATTGAATTGTCATATAATATATGATCAACACCACCGTTTAGTAGTTATATACATATATTAAGCATATTTCAATCTTATATTCATAACAGTTTTTCAGCAAACATACTATCAGAGAAAATGAAAGCCAAAGATACAAAAGATATGACAGCAATAAAACAGATTGCTCAGATCTTATATATGAGTCTTTCAGGAAATTCAGTGGGCTGGTAAATTTCAGGTCTCATGAAATATTCATGTCACAGCTTTTCAACTTTCTACAATACGGACATGTACATGTCTTGCTGAGAATGGATTAAAGGATGATCTCAAACAGAAGAGGAAGTTATCTTGTGTGAGCATGTGTGTGTTAAAGATAGTCATATCATCGGTATTAATTTTATTGGGGTACTGGGGAAACAATTTTGTAGCATGTGCGAAATGTCTAAAGCAAACATACGAGGCATACAGGTGCATCTCAACTCAGTATAGTATTAGGATAAATCGAGTCTATCAGAAGTAACATCATATTGTCTGCGGGGTGATAAATCAGAACTGGTATAAACTCCCCGGCAATTTTCATTAATTGATCACGTGGCGTATATGCTATAGATGCATATTAATACATATCTCATGTGATGAGGAGTAATTTATTATTTATTACTCTGACCCTCGCCTTGCCCAGAAGACGTCACAACCTGACGTAAATGTCATCCGCATTTCTGATCCATGCGCACGCGTGTTTTAATAGATGGTGTACGTATGTTGAAAAGTGGACGAAGGAGCACAAAAGCAATATCAAAAATGATATTGCTTGCATATTTTCAAAATAGTCCATAATTAAATTACTAAGATTAATTATTTGTTTGTAGGTGGTTCTTCTCACATTGTGGCTACCGTCTTTTCCACCAATTCCCACTTCAAAAGTTTAAAATATTCAAAAGTTAGACTAACTTAGATTTTATTCTCTAATATTTTCGTGTTCTAACAGCACCTCTTCAGGAGAAAATATATACAAATATGTAGCAAACAATATTTAACAGTTCAGGATATATGTTATATGAAGTTATAAATGATTCCATTTGTTACAAATCGTTCCTAATAATATATGATTTGGTAATGGTGACTGTAGAAACAGTATTTTTATGTATTTCTTAGGCAAGTGACTTACTTATGCAATTTCATTAACATTGGAGTCTTGGAGTCTTGCTACAGGTTAAGAGAAACAAGGTTACGGTTAAGAGAACCCGTAACAAGACAAATGAACAGAGGCATTATAACAAGAACCCTTCTTAACTTGCAAAAAATTAATAAAAAATCTTATGAAACCCCTTTTTGGTTATCAAGGCTCACAATAATTAAGTCTATTGGGAGCACTCACAGGATCCCCGGCTATTTTATGGCCTAAAGCCCAGCACCCCCACCCCCCACCCCCCCAAAAAAACAACAAAAAAACAAAAAACAAAAAAACACACACAACAACAGCAAACAACCAAAAACAAACAACCAAAAAAAAAAAAACACTCCCACTCACAGGATTAAACCCAGGTTTATATACAGATGTGTGTGTGCGTGTCATATACGATTACATTACATTTGAGGGTAGACTTTTGTTGTATAAGGTATGGGTTAATGGCAGACGATGTGATTGCTCCACACTTGTGGTCAAGACACCAATTGTTTGAATAAACAAGACACTTACCCAGCAAAAGCAGCTTGACCGTGGTCGACTCTCGCACCTGTTCGTTTCTCAAGGCATCTTCGATTTGTTTATTTGTCAGCTGGCCCGATTTCTTGCCTCCCTCTATACTTGATGCTCCGCCCATGATGAAATTTGTATTTGGATTAAATGCAGTTCTTCAGAATTTATTGCCAATGCATTTTACTTTGGTTGCACTGATGCTTTTGTTTCACTCTTGATTGTAAGAGTTCTAATTGTATCCTTCCATTAAGCTGTTATATATATAGGATCATGTATACATGTATGGCTGCATCTACGTTTCTATGAATTCCTACTTTACACGTAGAAATAGAGCTGCACGATTGGTGTCAAATGTCTTTCAAATGTTACTTTCCACAACCTCAATATTTGGATTTGTGTTTCACTGGAGTTTGTAAATCCACCAAAATAGTTTGCCATTACCAACTATTAGTTAATGACGAGAAACCAACGTTTAATCACATGTAAATTAATTAATTGTTAATTAATTATGAGTCATGTCTTCATATTGTAAATCGTAAGAGTTATGTCTGTTTCGTCTGGAATAAAATTCGCAGCGATTGCCATAATGTGCTCCAACTGTGTTAAAATCGAACTAGATGCGTGGTCCAAGAGTGTTACTTGGAAGTTGCAAATTACATTAGCGAATATTTACTCAACTCAATAAGGAATACAATAGACTACAAAAGAGGCCTTGGCTTCGAATGAATTCAAATACAAAGATATAGTAGACTACTTTTAGCTGACTTAATTAAAAGAATGACTCAATATAGAGTCAGTTGAAGTGGAAAACATAGTCGTAAATCAGTACGGGTGTGTCGACCACAAAATATAACCAACGCAAAATATAGCGGGTTATGATATGAGTTAACGCAAATTTTAACTACAGTCACCCAAATGGTCCAGCTGACGCAATATGTAACCACTCCCCCAAAATATAACCAGGGCAAATGTACGTTATCTTTAATATATAGCAGAACCCTCTATCAAGACTACATTTGTATTGAGACCAACTTTATGCTAAGACCACTTTTAACACACCCAACCCACCCGTAAAGCTATGATAAAGCTATATAAAGATGAACCTCCATGTATAAGGATCCTGTCTCTAATGAGCACGAATGACATTGGTGCTTCTTAATATGAGATATTTTGCTGAGTATTTTTGTTTTACTAACCTACGAAGGTATCAATTATGTTTACATGAGTTAAGCAATCTTTTTGCAAGCTGATAGGCTGGTTGTAGGGTTAGTGACTGCATGCTGGCTTTATTTGAATTAATGAGTAACAAGAACTGGCTTTTGATTCTGTAGCCAGATAGGCTCATGGAAACATCAAGCAGATCTTGCTTGGTGCTAATGAAGTAATAATAAGCGATGACCTCCCTCTCGCCGAGATTCAATATAGGATGAACACCGGCACTGTACATTTGCGCAGTCACATACGTTGCCAATCATCACGAACATCAATATCTCCCCTTATACAATGCTCACCCTTCTCAAGATATCGTATGGAACAATTATTTAACATGGGGGGGGGGGCATGCAGAATTCTTTTTAGTAATACGGGTTTCTTACACTGCTAGTTGATAAAAATGGGCTGTTTGACGTTGCGGCAAGGGTCCTTCAACCAAATCGGCCAAACTAAGGGTTGTCACATGTCAGATGGTTTTGACCTGGGTGAGGTTGACCTGAGGTCAGTGCTGGTGCATCTTGATGGCTTTATAGTAAGTGCATATACATGCACTTGTGTAAGAAATTATACCTATATTCCTACTACCACAAATAGCCAACTTTGATAAAGCGATAGATTTTGTTTTAGAATATTTTTGCACCTCACTCACTGATATTTTTGAACGTATACAAATATCATGAACTATATAACCGTCAACACGAGAACAGGGTTTCAATGTCACAATTTTCAATCCACATGGTTTATCAATCACTTTCAACTTCACTTCGTTGACAATTTTACTGTCTGACAAATCCTTAAAGCGGGTATTCAGGTATCCGCTGTGAATTTCATATATAATATCTTATGACATTCCACAAAAGACAATGAACACGAAATATAAAGAAAAAAATAGTTAAAAGACTATGTTTAAGAAATCCAGGCGCTAATATTAAAAATCACTGGGTAGCTCACAAGCAAAGGTTTTTCAATGATGGAAACGCAGACACCACTATATACGGAAATGAGATTTTAGACTCTCGGGCATGCGCACTGAGCTGTTATGAGCAAACGAGATTTAGAACTTGATTCCATAGTGACTTGCAATTTTATAACCTCTCTATATTCCAATAACACGAAACAAAATACAGTCACACATGAATGAGAACCACAATTCTATCATGTCCAATGACCTTCGACAAACTAAAAGCTTAGTGCAAGGTCAGATCCAGATTTCAAAGTAATAAAGTGTTTCCAGAGTAATAGCATTCCATGGCAGTTTCACACAAGAAACTTATACTTTTTGTAAGATGTTGGGATGTGAAACATTTACATGTTGGTAGCAGTGGGTAGGGGCGATATTATTGCTTATATCAAATGCTTGATATGCTCGTGTCACACAGCAATAATGAGCAAGATTCGATTATTTTGTCCAAGGTGACTATCACTCATTAGTGAGCACATCTCACGCTGGTTAGTCCTGGCTTTGATGTAAAATTCGCTCCGGATATTAAGCTGTCTGGGTTCTTATGGAGATCCATTGTGTACTGTGGTAAACACATTTTGTATGTGATGTCTGCAGCTGTGTTAATTAATTGTGTCAGACAATCACTGGACATTGGTCCTAAAGAAAACCTTCTCGATATTAAAGGAGAAAATATCTGGCTTTCAAAAAACAAGTGTAAAGGATTTAATTATCTCAAAATTAATATTTATTAGATTATAGTAAGAAATACAATGAATCTGTTCAAGCGGATTTGGACAGCTCGAATTGCGCAATTGATAGCCTTGATTAGAGGACGAAGTACATGTAGTAACAAGCATGGTCTAAGTATTCACACCGTGTACATAAGAATATGACACATACTATTCATTCATACATGTCATATGACCACAGTGACTTTTACGTCATGGACTCGACGAGGGCTATACACCAGCATTGTTGACGGGACACCCCCCCCCCCAACCCCCAGGACTGGTGTGTGTATATACTGTGTATGTGTTCTCACAAGTGAGTTTCAGCCGTGTGCCCTTGCAAGGACACAAAACCATAATCTCGGCTCACGTTCTGCACGCCCCCCCCCCCCAACCACACGTAAATATTCCTAATAAAATGAACTCGTCAACGACGGTAGAATATATTGTAGATGTATGCGTTTATTCGTATGATTATGTTGGAATGTAAGGAGAAGGGTTGAGTGCTCAAGGGCAGTCTAAAATTTAGTTTCAATATACATGCATGTATATGATGTCAATATACAATCTCCATATTATCTTTATGAGCAATTATCCACAGTCCTTTTCTTACAAACTTACAATCTATAGTTATTTTTGTCTTTTTTTACCCCCCCCCCAAAAAAAAAACAAAAAAAAAAACAAAAAAAAAACGTTGAGCGAGCCAATTATTTAGTTCTGCATATTTTTTTCTGGTAGCTAGCACTATCCAATAAAATTCACCAATAATTATCTTTATATATCTGTACACATTACAGTTAGTAAATCTGAAGATTAGCGTGTGATAGGTGACATTAAAATAAATCTTTAAAGGGGAAATAGTAACAGAATATGAAGATCCCCTATGGGAATAGGGCGCGGTTATAATGGGTCAAGAAGACCCACACCTCTCGTTAGTGTCTAATTTTCCATATTCCACATTTTTGCCCCCCCCCCCCACACACACCCAATATCAGAACATTTTCAGCCCCAAACCCCAATTCCTTGAAATCTCACAATTATTGGTATTTTCACACGACTCTTTTTTTTTCAGCCTTTCCCCCTACACCCAACTTATTTGTATACGAATAGGGCCATGCGTGGGCCTTGAAAGTAAATGTCGTGTCACTGTGTCCATTTCTAAGACATTGCAAAAAGCTTCTGTGTGACGTTTCAATATGATGTCCATGTAGAAGAAATGTGCATGTCTCATGTCAATAGGTACGGATTTCAATCTGTCACTTTTACAAGTACAAGATATGGCCGTGTCGCAGTGTCACTTTTAATCCACGTAGGCTCCTCCCTTTACAATATACAACATGTAATGGAAAATGTTGAACTATAATCCTTTAATCCTAGTACTTAGTTTGCATTATGAATTTCGCCGAAGGGATGCAGTATACATGTAACTGAGCTGGGCTATCCTTTTGTGGGATAGTTTTCTACGATGGAAGGTAGGAATAATCTTATTTAACCGAACATATTATATAAATGTTAATCTATATTTCCTATACTATTTTGATAATTATCCAAACATGATCCGGAATAATTGATTAATACACACGTATTAAAAGTTACAGTTACAAGAGAGCTCAGAGAATGAAGGCTCTTTTTCTAGACCTGGATGTCTATAAGCTGTACATGTACCATTGCACGACGCTAGCCACAAAAAGTGTAGCATTGTCTCATATATCATCAATATATAGATGTTGACAAGTTTTGGGCTAGGCTACGCAAACCATACACCTTCCCGCTAACTTGGTAATCTTTTCCTGGGCCTGATTAACCCCCAGTTCTATGCATGTATGGTTCTAGCACTATGATATACAGCCTATGTTCGTTCCTAGCCTCTCTGAGGTATACAGGATAATAACTCAGCTTTACATGTAGGGCTAGTATGGTTCTAACGGCAGTCTACATGAACATTTATTAATGTGTTTCATAGTGACTTGTGACTTGTAAACCATTGGTTGCATTCCAGTTCTGAGAAATCCTGAATCTGCAACTGCAAAGTGTCATTTACATATTTAGAAATAACTATACTAGTAAAGAAAACAAACAATGCATAAATATATAAAGCCAATAAAGCAGAACATTTATTTGAAAATAAGAACTACACTAATTACTTTCAAATATATGTACACAACTTTATGCAATACCCCAAGAACCTCCATGGGTATATTAAGGTGTAGGGCAGTGCGGTGTGACTGACATCAATAGTGTGCTTCTGTGGCCGAATGGATAGCGAGTTGGACTTGTGACCAGAAGGTGGATCAAGACTATAAACCAGACATTTACATTTACATTTACATTTATAGAAGGTAGATGCTGTTTGACGTATCGCACTTCAAAATATGGTGACAAGTGATGAGAAAGAAGTGGTTTTACATCATGTTTGAAGTACCCATCCATTTGTAGGCTAAGTACAAGACCCCTGTCCAAGGTTAACATTTCAAATTTGATGAGCCAGGGTGGTTGCAGAGGCAACTGTGATGTAATTTTAAAGCTCTTGTGGTGAACAGTTTACATGTGATGATGGAAAGCTGAGTAGGAGGGGTTCAGGGTGGCTATTAGGCATCAAATGCATCATGTATTTGATTGCAATTTACAGTGTTTTCATGATATAAGACAGCCACGCCTTTGGATCTGCGATAAGCAGTTACATTTACAGATTCATTTAAAGATTCATTTAACAGCACTCTTCTTTTCCTGTCATTTGGTCATTATTGAATAATTATTTTGTATTATTCTTACTGGTGTTTTTGCCATGCTATCATAATTGGACAATCATTATTTAAAAAAAAGATCCTAAGTCATTTCTGCCAAAAATAGTTATATCCTTCCAATCTTCTGGCAAAAAATGTTAATGTAATCTAACCTCAGAAGTGAAATGTTTAAGTTAATAGTGTAGAGTGGAAGACTGAACACATTACATCTAAAAATTCGCTACATGTGCATTGGATTTTAATCATATGTACATTAAAGAAATCTGACTATTGTTTTGCTGAATCCTAGGTAAAACATGGATTGGTCTGGCTCTACTATTGACAATATGTTTTGTGGTGACACTATCAAATCCTGCATCAACAAGAACCAATAGAAAGGTAATACTACTCAAAAATAGTTTGTAGATGCAAAATAACATATTCCATCATATGTTTTATGATAGTAATTGCTCAGTAATGAAATATCATTTGCAGCATTCTGAAGTATTAATTAGAAAAAGAAATGGGTTAATTAGAAAAGGAATTACTTCATCACATGAAACAAGAAATAATGGTGAAATTAATCTTTTAAAAAAATTACAACTTTTACATAAAAAGAAGATTCAGACAGAAAACACAGGCAGCCAAAGACAAAGTTATGGTAACAGGATTTTGTGATTTGTGAATAGATAAATGTCCTTCCAATTATGCTGATTGACATATACAATATTCGCCACGTTGTTTGTACTATTTTCATTACTAATACAAATGTATGCTGACAGCAAGTTCAAGGAGAAATATCTTTTATTATAACTAAAAATGGAAATGAATATCAAAATTAAAAAAATCTAGGAATGAAATGCTATTTTTTGCCAAATCTATATTGAAATTTTCGTTTTTCTGAATTGTTTATGTAATCGTGAACACCTACTGTAAAACTAGAAATGTTTGCGCACAATTTAATTTGTGAATTTCGTGGGTAGGTGCAAAAACGCAAAGTTAAATAGTCAGCAAACATTAATAGCCTATGTAAAGTAGGTCCAGGATGGACCAAAATCGCAAAATTAAATAGTAACAAAATAATTTATTGATGCAAATCGCAAAATTTAATAGCCACAAAATATTCTAGTTTTACTGTACATGAAAATGGCATTTTTTAATCTCTTTGAGAGACCGAGTCAGGCATTTTGAATTTTCCTAATTTGAAGATTAGGTCCCATGATCAGAACAGCACAATTTGTATATATTTTGATTTCCTACACATCCCTGTACCAGTTGAGTGACTAGCCATGGGTATGCAAATTGAAATAGTGTTGTTCTAATCAAATGACCTAATCCCTAATTTTAGGCTTGATTAAAATATCAGACTCTGTCGGAGACTGAAAAAATGCCATTTTCATGCAAGTGTTCACTATTATGTAACCAATCAGAATAATAGAAATTGCAATGTAGATCTGGCAAATATATTCATTACCATTCTTTAGTTATGATAGAAAATGTTACTTCATGAATTTGCTGTCAGAACATTAATTGAGCTAATACAATGTGTTTTATCTACTTAAAAAAAACTCGTATTTTAGTGTAAGTTTATTATATCTATTTTTCTATTACCATTGCAGCATACCATGGGAGTAAAAATGTTCTAGAACTATTGAAGCTTCCAAAGTCATATGAGAGAACAGTTGCATATAGCAAGAAATCCGGTTAGTAGATGCATTCTTTTAACAATTATGCAAAGGTTTAATCCTTTTATCATGCAATTATTAGAACTTTTTTAACAATGTGACTTTAAATTTTCTAGATCATAGACTTGGATTTAATCGTGAAGCTTATCCGGAGTGCCGTCTTCATTCAGATGAGATGCCATCACCAAAGGTAGGAAACATGCATTGCAACAAAGTACATGTTCATTATCATACTATTAGTACACCCTTGTGAAGTATGAATGAATGATCTTGCAAGTGTAATCCTCACTTATTAGGTTTTTGTTGCAATAAAAATTGCAGTTTGATATACATAGTACAGCTCGATTTTTGTTAATGATGTCATTTTAATGTAACAGGTGCATGAAAGTTCCTCTGGATCCATAACATCTCCTGGGTTTCCAAATCCATATCCTGGAGGTATATACTGTGTGCACAGGATTAAAGGCAATCCTGTAAAGGTACAGAGTTATGGTCCAATGTCAAGGCATCTTTTTAAAAATTCGTTGCAACATATACACAATGTAATCAATGTATGCTGTGATATTTCAAAGTCTTATTGTTAATGTTTCATTGCATGGTATGGCTGCTGAAAGATTTTGGACTATAATAGATTTGACAATGAGCTTCTAGTAATATTTTCAGACTTTGAATGTGTTTATGAATGTGATGGGCCTGGAATATGAGGAGAATGATGTAGACTGTCCCTATGACACAATTACTTTGTATGAAGAGATTCCAGGAAGGTGGGAGCAAGAGCTGTTAGGTAAGAGGAGAGGATTTATTTATTATATCTCAAACTATAGTTAGCTTAAGTACCCAATCACATTTTCTAATATTGAACAGACCATAACAATTATATGTGTAATATACAGCCTTATATATGAATTCTTGCTACTGAACAGGCTCATACTGTCGGCCGATCTATGGAGAGGTAACCCTTCCTGTGGGCCACAACCTGGTTGTAGTATTTGAGTCTGATGACACAATATCTGGAAAAGGATTTAGTCTCAGCTGGGAAGAAGTTGCAGAAGGTAGATTAGAATGTCAATCATTGTTTTGATGAACTTGAGAAGGCAAACACAACATGGGACTTTGAAATACTGAATTCATTCTAAAGTTTTGAAATAGAATACTTAGATACGACATGCATTTTATGGTTATCAAAATCAACATTTATGTCAATTACCATTTTATTTCTACTTGCAGATGATTTATGTGTAAATGGAGCAGAGTACGATGCAAGCATTCCAAGAGCCATTAGACCTGCTATTGACCCAGATACAGGATTCTATGGAAACAACTTGGATTGTACTTGGACTATCAAGAACCCCACACATAGAGTAAGAAATCCAATACTATCAAACACTAAGGTATACATAACAATAGAACGTCATATATAGCAAAATAAGTCTTTTTCTTGAAGTACATTTTTGCTTATTTTAAAGAAAGTGGCTAGGGAGCCGACATCGGCTCCCTAGCCAACTCACAGTGGGTAGGCAAGGGAGCCGACATTTTTCGGCTCCTTAGCCTACCCACTGAGGGTTGGCTAGAGAGCCGACGGAAATATCTATAATAGTAAACTGTATTAACTTACCACTTTAGGCTAGGGAGCCGAAAAATGTCGGCTCCCTAGCCTACACACAGTGGGTTGGCTAGGGAGCAGACGTCGGCTCCCTAGCCACTACCTATTTTAAAATAAGCGTTTTAGGATAAAGGTTTCCTAAATTTGAAATTCCTTTTATAAATTATTCTAGTTACTTGGTATACAGCATATGGATTCATGTTACCTTGTCTTTTCTTTCTTTTGCTGTTCACTTATTCCAAAAAAGTAGACTGACTGACTGTGAGAGAGGAGATTGTGTTATACATGCGTTTGGAGGAAAAGGGAACTGTAATACAGAAGGGGCTGTATACCAAGGTGAATGTAAGGCATGTGCAGAGAAAGGGATCAAAAGCATATATATTAGCGAAACAAGTAGGTCAACGTATGTAAGAGGTCAACAGCACCTCAAAGCCATACAAAACCCTGTCCAGAGCAAACACAAAAACGCTTTTGCAAAGCACATTATTGAAAAACATGGGGATGGGGAAGAGGTCAAATTCGGATTCAAAATAGTTAAACATTTTGCAAAAACCATTAGAGAGACAAGTCCGGGAGGGTGTTGAGATACTTGGAATGAAAGCAGATGTAGTAATGAACTCTAAATTAGATCACTATAAACCAGCAATAAGAAGGGTGGGGTTTACAGACATTTTAGAGGAATTAGAATTAAATTTAAATTTGAATTAGATTTATAATGGGAGTAAGGGAAATTAGTCCTCTAATATGGATAATGGGTGCAGTATGGCACAGTATAGTAATATGTAACCTATTAGTGTTGTTTTATTGTAATATAATATATTAATGCATAATTGATAATCCTTTATGAAGAAAATGGTAGACGTTTTAGTATTGTTGTATTTTAATCAAAAGTGATACTTTTAATGTTGTCATATTTCTGAATAGCTCTTAATATTTTGTATATGGTGGTCTATTTAGGCCTAGAAAAAATGATCCTGCTAACCCACTTTAACCCCCTAACCTAATCTTTTTATTGAGTTTTTAAATAAAAACTTCTAACCTATGGATTCAGACACAAAATAATATACTAATTTTAGCGATCCAATAAAAAAGAATCATGTGTAATTCATCATTTTTGTTGAATTTTACCATCATGTTGTGTGTGCAGTCACTTTCGTTTTCTATGTGGAGCAAAAAAAAAAAAAAAAGAAGTGCCCCTACCTAACCTAATTTTTTGCAGTAAAAAAATATAAAGAAAAAAAAAAAAAATTACCTACCTTACTAACCTATTTTTCAAAATCATGTTACCGGAACCAAACAATCATTTTTTCTAGGCCTTAGTACTATCATGGTAATGTAAGCATTAACAAATTTGAAAAGGAGTCTGTTGACTTGAAAACATGTTAATAAAGATATGTAAATGAAAAGTTTGTTTTTTGGAATAAGTGAACAGCAAAAGAGAGAAAAGACAAGGTAACATGAAATTTCTTTTCATTCATACAAACTAAAGTGCCATTTGTAATTCAAAAACTTATATTTTATGTACATGTAGTGACCACTATAGTGTTATTTGTAATTCAAAAAATAGATAGTGACCATCACATTTGAGTGGTTCTACGTGGAGTTCTGTGGTGACTGGGGAGAGAAGTGCGGTACATGTGGTGACGTCCTCATCATAAAGAACACTACCGACGCAGACGGATTGAAACTATGTGGTTTGTAGTACAATTATGAGCATTGATAACTTGGTGTCCATCTCATTTTTATGTGTGAATTTTTATGTGTGAATTATGCAAAATAGCTGGATATAATATTTAGCAGGACAGAAAAAAACAGTGCTTAGATATCAATATACCCGCTGAATGAAGTTTTTTTTTTCAAAATTGTAATTGTACACTGTTCATATTCATTTGTAGGTGATACATTACCTGAACCATATGTAACCTCTGCAGAGACGATCACAATACAATTCATCACAGATTTCGCTGTTGCTCTCTCCGGCTTCTTGCTCTACTATGATAGTGAAGAGAGTAAGACTTCTCTTTTAGAAGTATTTTTTTTGCAGTAAGATTTTTGAATGTAAATTTATTCTAAAAAGTGCAAACAATTTTTTTCCTGAAGTTTAACACAAACTTTATAAAGATGATAAATCATGTTTTAATAAGTGTCTTACATTGAGTCACAGCACAGTTAACAAATGATCTCAGATTAATGAACTTACTTTGCAGATGGTGCTGCTGTAAGTGGTGGTGAAAACGACAATCTTGAAACCAACATGAACAACATGGATGAAATCTTACTCAGCAATATTCAAGACAATGCCAATGATAATATTGATAATGAAGCCAGTGAAAGCATTGACAAAGTTAACAATATTCATGTCAATAAAAGCATAAGTGAAATTTCTGACAACTTGGGGAGTATAAACAACAGTCATGTGTATAAAGGTAATCATGCAGCTCAAGAAGCTGGTAACGATCAAGATGAAACTAGCAACCATGATACTGAAGATGCATATAGTCAAGACTATGGGTATGGTTTTGGTGACGGGACAGCAACCAGTCATTCGTATGAAAATGACCACATCGATGATGATGAAAAGTATGATGAGACTGGCTGTGGTGGATCTCTGTCGGGACCAGAAGGTGTGGTGAAATCACTTGAGTATCCAGACAAATACCCCCATTCCGTGCGCTGTGAGTGGACTATAATGCGGCCCCAAAGAGGAGCTGCAAACCAGGTAAGAAACATGCGTTTTTCTAACATGGAATTTTACACAATGTAAACTTAGTTGCAATGGCATGGTTAACATTACTGACCTTCATATTGAACTAATGAACATCCAACATATTACTGACCTTGTGTGGATTTTTCTATACAATTATGCTCAGTTACTTTTGTTGTCCATTACCAGTCATCTTGTTGTGAGATGTCCGCATATACGTGCAGTTCCAAGACCATGTGAACCGCTGCTTTGTAGTGTCAAATTGAGCCCATATCACTGTATGATGAAATGTAAAAATGTGTGAGAGGTACTTAGAATTGCTAAGAATACACATTTCATTTGAATTGTAGATGGTTGCAATAACATTTGACAGCATGGATATTGAAATGTGTGGGGACATCTCAGCTTGCACATGTGACTATGTAATGGTACAGGACGACAATGGGTTTAGCAGAAAATACTGCGGTGAGTAGGATATGTCATAGATCTGGCTTAACGATTCATGAACAGTAACATTGCAAGATTTTATAAGTTTATGGTGTACAACTATATTTGACATTGAAAGGAGGTTTTTCTTTTCATATAGGGACGTTTTTACCACCAACAATTACAAGCTATGCACAGAGAATTAATATCATATTTGAGTCAGACTGGACAGAACATGGGTTTGGATTCAGCCTTCACTATAAGCTTATTGATGATGATGATAGCAGTAGTAAGTACACATATTCTAATTTCTCTTGGTCCAATTTATATATCATGCATATTGAATAGAGTTGTATTCCAGGTGGCAATAAAGCAGGATCTACACAGGTTTAAAATGCCAATCATTTATATTTCTAGGTGTCAGTCATATGCCATCGTGTGGACATGAGCTCACCAATTCATCAGGCATGCTTATGTCACCCAACTACCCTGGGTATTACCCTAATAATATTGACTGTACATGGACTATCAAGCCACCAAAAGGACATGTGAGTTGAGTTAGATTTTTACTTTTACTTTTGCAACTAACTTTTTATAAGTTTCTGCATGGAGACTATATGCTAAATATCCGCAGAAGGGTTTAAAGTCTAAAGTAAAACTGATTTCAGACAGGTCACATGAAAACCCACCTTGTAAATGAACAGACATTCAACCCGAAACCTGCTGGCTTTAACATGAATGTATAGGGTACACTAACGATGTTATTGTGCTATAGAAGCCAATTTAAAAAAGATTCCCAAATGCAAAATAAACACTTACTTATAATTATATGTTAGAAAAATATATATATATTGCATATTCTAAAATGTTGAAAATACTATTCAAAATGTTATATTTCTCATTTCAGATAGTAACCATTATTTTTTATGACTTTTCGGTTGAAGGCTGTGAGGATTTGCTTAACTGCTTGTGTGATTTCTTGACAATTGTAGATGGAACTGGGTTAAATGAAGTAAAACTGTGTGGTGAGTGTGTGGCTTGTTGAGCTCTATAAATAAGAAGTTTTATCTAATATTTACACGATTAATTTGTAAAATTTGATATTCACGGGGAGGTAATAATGTATTATTTGAATTTATGATTTGGAAGTTTTAATTTTGCCTTCATTGCTTCACTACATGTATATGAAGCAAAAATTACAAAGATAGTTAAACCCAAATTCATGATTTTTTTTTTGTTTCTTATTGAAGGAGATGGCCTTCCTATTCCATATGAGAGCTCATCTGAAGTAACAATTACATTGAAGACGGATGCATCAGTAGTTCAAACAGGATTTCACCTTCAATATTCAGTCACTGATACGAGTAAGCCAATTGTTGTTTCTGTTGAACTAAAATCTTTCTAACGTAAAATATCTGGTAGTCAATAGGGAGCTTCCATTTATCATGGCTGATGGGAGGATTTGAAAAAATAGAGGAAGTGGGAGTGGAAACATTCACTATGATATTTTATATTCCTGCATCTTCCCATAACAGTTTGATATTTTATATATTTATTTATTTATTTTTATTTATTTCATTCATTTGATTATTGGGGGGCGGAGGGGTATGGAATTAAAATTGTGAGGTGACCGTATAAATGTAATGTACATTTTAGTAATTTAATATTTTTTTCAAACATTTTTATAATAGCCTAGGAGAGGGAGGGGGAAATTTATGTCATGGCATAATGGCATCAATCTTTCATAACCCACCACACTGGGCAATAATGAATGGTGACCCCTTTAAATTTTGACAGGTGTTAATTGAGAATGTCTTCCTAATGTGGACCTTCACCGTCTTATGTAACATAAGTAAACACTGGGGTTTCCATAATAAAACTTTAAATCTGTATCCCACATGTGTTATGATAATGATACACTGTAATGTGAACAGTATGATGCAGTACCATACATGTAGATAACTAGTAAAGCTTACTAGTCCACAGGACTAGTATGGCAAATAAAGTTACTAGATCTAGTGTTGCAAAAATGTTAATTGTTCTTGATGTTCTACAGATTTTGCCTTTGAGAAAATATGGTCGTGCAAAGGATGAAAACGTTTAAAATTCTTCCTTGTCTTGTGTTTAATACCAGTCTGGGACTAGTGAACGACTACTTATCTGGCGTACTGTGATGATTATTGAAGTTTGAATTATTCTTGCAATTCAAATGTTCATACTTTGCATTGTTTTCCACTGTAGGTCAAGCTGACAGTATTTGCGATACTGATGTCCTAACAGCAACTAGTGGTAAAATCTCGTCTCCAAATTACCCTAGCGAATATCCCCAAAATCTGCACTGTAGATGCATCATATTAGCAGAAGATGAGCAGGTACAAATAACAGATTTTTGCTGCTCATTAAATGTATTGGTGGAGTATTTCATGAATGAGAAAAAGTGGGTTTTAGGGTTTTGCACATGTAACCATTCATATAGCATTAAACAGTGCACTTCTTTTGACACTTATTCTTAACAATTTTCATTAGCAGTATTAATAAATGTACCCACTGTTGTCTTATTAAATCAACTGCCATTTTAGATAATAAAGTTAACCATCTCGGATATCTTGCTTGAGGAAGATGGTCATTGTCAGTATGATTTTCTCCTCATCTATGATGGTGATAACATGTATGGTCCATACTGTGATAGCAGGCTCATCTCCATCACAAGCAAAAGCAACAAGCTTGTTTTAGACTTCGCAAGTGATCATAATGTTGCGGGACGTGGATTTATAGCAGAATACAAAGTGATCTCAAAGACGGAACACATTTTGGGTAAGGCAATTTTCTAAGAATATAGTATTGTACAGGTTTCTTTAAAATATTGGAATGGTTGCAATGCATTGTCAGAAGTATAATGTAGTTATAAGCATATTTATAGATGGAATCAGCAACGACAAAAATGACGAAGAGATCAGTATTATACCAAACAATAATGATAATGGTGTTGGTGAAGCTACGAACACAACACCAAATAGTATTAACATGGACTTCACTTGTGGAATACCTACTCTTGATGTAAAAACAAGACAGACGGCTTCGAAAATTGTTGGAGGAAAGGAGGCTTTTGCTCATTCTCTACCATGGCAGATTCTGCTTCTCATGTATGTAATGCAAACTAATAAAGTCAAATTTCACATTTTCACCTCTAGATAGAGGTTACATTTCAACCTCTTCTTTAGTACTTTTAATATATATAGATTATAACATTGGCATATTTTTCATTGTCCATGTAATGAAATGCAAGACACACACATCAATTTCTTATTATACAATGTACTTCATCAATATTGAATGTAAAAGTTTTATTGGTTACTTCAGTGATGGCTTTGGAAGCTGTGGTGGCACCATTGTGCATCCTCTGTGGGTCATAACGGCAGCTCACTGCACGTAAGTGATTAAAGTGTTGATCAAAACATCATTACGTCTACATGTATACTGCATAGTACTCAATACTTGATTTCATTTAATATCATATTCTCATTTGCCATTTTCATTTGGATATTGAATAATATTTGGCAATTTTCTAACACATGTAATTAGTACGTGAAAACATGTTTTTATCTCTAGCAATGCCTATGAAAATTTTCCATCAAAATTTGCTATTAAGGCTGGGGCTCATTTACGTAATGATCAGGACACTCAAGATATTGAGGTGAGTAAAAAGTAGTTATAGTCTTGATGCCATGCATGGTCGTAACTATATTTTAGGACTATTTTCAAATATTAGATAGCAGCTCAATGGATTCACTGAGCATATGTTTAGCAATGCAATCAATGTAAATGAGTAAAACACCAAACTAATGAAAAGTGTTGACTGATTTTTCCACGTGCTATTTTTGTATCCTTATGTTGAGCTAACTTTCGAAGCTTGTAAGTCCTCTTGGGATCATATAATGAATAAGGCTCCAGTCATTATTTAAGGTGTGGGACTGGAAAATGCAAAGAAGGCAGGCAGTAAGACATTCTTAACAGTGACTGGCGTCTAAAAAAATTCTAAACCCTCGCACCATATTAATAACCTGGACCTTCATATCTAATTTGCATGCTTCAATTATGTTTTTCAGATTGATACAATATTCCAGCATGAGAATTATAGTGAAGCACGGAATAATGACTATGACATCTCACTGCTGAGGCTGAAACATCCTCTTGTGTTTAACGACAGTATAAGGTCTGCATGTCTGAGAGCTTCAGACCCACCTGTTGGGCAGGAGTGTCTCGTATCAGGCTGGGGTGCCTTAAGTATGTGATATATGTTCTTGTGTATCTATAAATCTCTCATTTTTCAGCCACTCTAAATTCTAAAGGATATATTTGGTATAAAATGTACTGTCTATCATATTCAGGCTATTACATAGTTATGTTTGGATATATATGAATGAACAAAAGCAGACAATTCGTTTACATGTATAAGGTGGTTTTGAATACCCTATTTACTATGTGATAGCATTTCTACTTCCGTTGGTTGAATTGGAAATAAGCATGAATATCTTTATAATTATTTCAAAACTCTGTAACAAAGGAATATTTGGTACCATAAAATTTGAATAGTATGCATATTTACTCTATTTGCTATTTTAGAAAAAGATGAAGACCTCTCCTCAAAGTTGATGCAAGTGTACGTGCCCATTGTTTCAAATGCTGAATGTAGGCTAAGTTATGGTATCAATGAAATCACGGACGTGATGCTGTGTGCGGGGCAAATGAGTGGTGGAATTGACGCGTGCCAGGTGAGGGGTCACATGGGTGTCAAATTGGGGTAACATGGTGGTCACATGGGGGTCACATGGTGGTCACATCCAGGTATGAGTGTCACACGGTGGTCAAAAAGGTTTACATGTGAGTTGCACAGATGTTTTATCTTAGTTGTCACACAATGGATATGTAGAGGTTGATGTATGTGTTGTAATTACGGACAGAATATCCATTTCTTAGCGCACAATAATGTTAAAGCAGGTTATCAATATTAATTTTTTTATGAATATCATATCTCAAAATGAAATATGTTAGTAGGATCGGGTAAAAATAATGTTTTTATGGATTTTGTCACATGTATGTACATGTAGTATAAAGGTTCCCATTGTTTTTATTATTGGCGGACACCTGACAGTGTGCTGTAACTCGGTGTTTACATTGTGATAGCATCATGAGTGTCCTGCTTTGCTCCAGGGAGATTCTGGAGGTCCTCTGGTCTGCCGGGAATCAACATCGTGGTACTTGGCTGGTGTAGTGAGCTGGGGCTATGGATGCGCTCAGCCTGGATTTCCAGGGGTGTATACAAGGGTCAGTAAGTTCACGGAGTGGCTACACACGAAGTCTGGTGGGGAAAGTAAGTATTTTATAACGTTATGAGCTTAATTAATTTAATCAGCAGATAATATCAAATTGTCAGATAGCAGTATTTATTTTACCTTATTATACAAAATGAATGCAGAACTTTACCATTAACCCTTTCAGTATAGGCATACTTAGAGTATTAAGATTTATTAGTTGAAGTAGTCAGTGTTATCTGTAAATAGTGGAATAATCTGCAATTATCTTTTTTAAATTTAGTCAGCTTTGTTAATCAATTATGTAATGACAAACTGAAAATATAGTTGTACATGTACATACTAATATTAATGGCACTTTTTATTATATTTCAATTGGTCTTCCCTTTTTGCAGTATCGATACAGAGCTGATTTAGAACAAAGTACAAGATTAATAATACTGGTTGCTGTTCCCAACTTTGAAAACTCCATTAGTAGCTGCATTGTTTAAATTTTACATGAACTAGAATCTCTACAAGTATAGTAACTGTTAATGTAAATTTTGGAAATGAGTATGATTTGATAGTGTGGAAAAATCCTGTTATCTGTAAAATATTTTAATTTACCTGGATATGTTTTGATATTTTACAATTGGTACATGTATACCAATTGTAATATATTTAATTGTCAATTCATGTATACAAATGTAATTGAACATCTGGTAATTGTTTGGTTGTGTGATGTTACCATTTTCCAATATTTTTAATACCGTATTCGTTTTAATAAGAGCACTTGCCCTATTAATCGCACCCACCTGTTTACACAAATTTGCACAATATTGTAAGACTTACATAGCAGTATTATTCAGATAAGCATGTAACCACACTGGGCTTGTGAAAATCTTTCCGTGGTTCATGCATTTTAACGGCAGGCGCGTTGTGAAATTTATTTGATGGTTTATGCAATCAAGGGTGTGGTTTCGAGGTGCACTTATCAAACATCTCTTGTGTTTTTGTTTTGGGTTGAAATTTGTTTTTTGTAAGCGCACTGTGTACTTATTAGAATGAATATGGTATCCATGTTTGTATAAATACATATTCCATGTATTTTGAATTAAAGAATAATGCTCATCAACATTTAAAATTGATTCATAAACCAAAATCAGTATTGCTACTAATTTATTTCTTTGTGCTACAACCTACAAATATATTGGGTAGTAATAACAAATAGAAAAATATTCATATATAATTGAATCTTTAAGAATGCGATTACTCTTTTGAACTACGAAGGAGTCTTCAAGACCATATCCTTGAGATTGATCTTCTTCAAATTGTTCGATTCTGGATCATCTCATTAGAAAGTAACTGAAAAATATTAAAAACAGTTCAGCAACACTGATAATTGACCATATATATTGAACACTGATTATGAAAGAGAAGTTGTTTGCTTATAGCAAAAAAAATCACTGCAATTCCAATATATAAATCGTGCTACTAGTCTCACTTTTTCATTCAAGCCCACTGCATTAATGAATGGTATCCTGCTTATGTTTGTGGAACGACTACTGACCAAGACTACGCACTGGGCATTTTAATGTGCATTTGTCTCCTATTACATATTGGGTCATTGTTTACCAACTGGTTAGTGTTTTACACGGTATCGATATTTGTGCATATTGTGATAAACTTTTCGATTCTGTAAATATATTCTGTTTACTGTTCTGAGCACTGAAACTGGTAGAGAATAGCTATAAAGAAATCGCCATTGAGGCCATTAATTTGATTATTTAGTTCTATAATCTTTGCTTGTACTTACTTGCTCCATCAGAATTGGTCACAATCCAGTCTTTAAAGTAGTGCACTCGAGCATACACGCCTGCAAAGGCTGCCTGTGCACAGCCATATCCCCAACTGACAACACCAGCAAGGTACCAGCTATCTCCTTCTTTGCACACAAGTGGGCCACCAGAGTCACCCTGTCCACATTAAGTGCAAACATTAGGTCAAATTTACGCCCGTTACTGTATCAACATACTATAATATATGCTATTGAACTTTATATGTACAGTGTGTGGTCTTTAAAAACTGTGATAACCTCAATAAATGCATGAGCAACAAGTATTAAAGAGAAAAAGAATGATTTAAGTAGCTGTCTGGGATTCACCTGACAGGAATCTATGCCACCCTGTGGCTGGCCAGCACACATCATATTGTCCGTGATCTTGCCAGTTCCATATTGATCCCTACAGGCTTCATTAGTGATGATTGGAACATAGACTTGGTTGAGTTTGTTTGGCGAAGATCCACCGGAGCCTACGGCAACGAAAGATAAAAGTGAATGCCCAGTTTGATTTACATATATTAATGATCTCCGTAATGAAACTTTCATATTAGATGTATAAAATGAAGTGTGTGGATAACTTACTTAAACGGCCCCATCCGGACACTATGCAATATTGGCCTTGCTTATCCGTAGGGTTCAGAGTGTTAAGACATATGGGTTTCACATATTGATTGAACTGCAGAGGAGTTTCCAGTTTCAATAGAGCGATGTCATTGTTGGTGGTTGCCTGGTCATAATCTGGATGCTGTTTGATTTCAGCTACCTGTGTTAAAACAATTTCATAATTTTCACTACATATACTCATTGTTTTATTTATTTTTATAATTCTGTTAGTAATACAGAACCATTCATGCTATGAGTGATTTTCAGTAGTGTGCTTTTGAGGTGGAGTAGGGCATAATTATGTACTCACTTGAATAGTTTGGACGTTGGTAGCTGTGTATCTGTCGTGAGCTCCAGCACGAATTGACAGGCTGCTGGCTGATTTTCCACGGCTACAATGTAAAGAAGGTACACTGTAGAATTACAACTACATGTATATGTATGTTTGTATTTATATTAAGTTAGTGTGTAAATCAATACTTTTCCCTTTTGAGAATGTGATTGTGCAAACATTGCTAGACAGGCAGATCTAGGTTTTCAGGAAGGGGGTGGCACACTTAAGGGATCTAGATTTTGTATGTGTGACGAATAGCGAACAAGCCAAAACACTATGACAATAAGGTATTTTTGGTGGCAAAGGGGTGGTGTGACTTGTGCGTGCCACCTGCGCCCCCCATGAATCCATGAATCTACCGTGGGTGCCATGATGATAGTATGTTCAGCAAGAACATATGATTTTATATCAAATTAAAGCGCATGCTAATACTGTTGATATTCTTATTGAAGGCTTACATTATGCTAAAATGCGTGTTTTTTTTGGGTTGTGAGTTTAAGTCCCGCCAGCGACATTTGATGTAGTAGAATGAAAGAGGAGCACCAAAGATATTAGATAAGTTCTATAATATCTTTGGTAGCACTCTATATGAAAGGCTATAATGATATGTAATATTTTGAAATTTATTGTGAAAGAAAAGACTCTTAACAATTCCCTACAGTATGGGAACTACAGCCATTGCAATTGAAAAATAGCCATAGGGTGGTCCTATAAAAGTGATTTTATGGCAATGAAGATTACATACTTTGATATCTCTGTTGAAATATATTAGTGTCTGAATGTTTAAGCTTTCTGTTGAACACATAATCGTGATCTAAAGTGAAAAAAACTATTTTAATCATAGCAAATACGACGATCATGAAAAAGTGGTAAATTTAGAATAAAAAGGTTTGGCTATTTCTATATGTTTAGTGCTCTGATAGACTAAAATCCCCATAATAAAAGTGATGGTACACAAATTATAAGGGTAATCACGCGATTTCCACTAGTTTAGCGACTTTTGAATTGAAACCAACATTATCATTCATGTTTGGGGAACTTTTGGTCTTGCCACCATACCTTAAACATTTCAACGTGGAAGGAGCAAGAGATTATGACAAGTAGATCAATGTTGGAGAAGGGTGGGCATAGGTAAAATTTTAGTAATTAACATCTATCATGCAGAAACATTTTCATAATTATGTAGTTCATGGTGTGCCACTTAAATTGAATATCAAATACTCTGTATATTTGGCTTACAGCACTAGGTCTCCTTATCAATAGTGTATAGTTTTCTTTTTCGGCTATGAACAACTGTATATATTGTGAAATTGAAGTTCTGCTTAACATTTATTCTATGAAAAAAGTTGAAGTCCATGACTGGCTTTTAATTCTTGAAAAAAGTTGAAGTCATGACTGAACAAGATTGCTCTAAGTCCAGACTGGAAATTTAAAACCTGGAAAAAGTGAAGTCCACGGCTGGCATTTAATTCATGAAAAAAGTCGAAGTCTTTGGCCATCTAATTCTCAATTGAGAATTAGACTTTGCTGCTGCCTGCATGCTCAGCATTCAATCTTCGCATCTCCACCATTTGTGGTGCAACGCGGAGAGGCTTGTATAGTTTATTGTAATTTTGTACAAAGGCTCAGAGCAGAGCTCTGCAGCTAGCTTTATAGAGATTACAGTGATCAGACTACTGTGTTTGGTGTCGTAGGTTTCTAGACAAACGGCTGGACTTATTCCATGTTCCAGCAATATGTTTTAAATTTTAAAACAAGATTCAACAAGAATACAGCTGAAAAAGAATGTTTACACTATTGATAAATTGAATATCAGCCAGATTCAATACATTCAATACAATAAGAGAAAAGACCGTCCCAAGGATTGAGCATGATGGGGGTGGAGAAGCAATGGTGGAGACATGAATGAAACTTTTTTCACATGGTCCAAAAATCATTATAAATGCCCACATGTTATTCATGTAAAAGCCTGCTGAAGCAACTTCTTATATGTATAGACGTTCACTCCCATATGGTGCACAATAATAAGCTATCATCTTGATTATGACAAGCAGTAACTTTCCTTTCTGTCACCAATAAAATTTCTATTTCAAATTTTGTGTTTTCCTCTGCTTGTAGGTGGGGGGTTTTTCCGTAAAAACAGCCAAAAGGGTAAATTGGGCCCGTCAAAATTCCTCCGGGAAAATTACACCAAAACCCAAAAAGGCTTTTCCTTTCGCCAAAAGTTAAATTTGAATCCGGGCCCCCCCATTCCCGGGGGGCTCGGAAAAGGGGGTGAAAATTGCCGGGTGATAAAACCAAATTTAAAAAGCTTGAGGATGATGCCCCGTTTAAAGGTTTTCGCCGGGGTGAAAGGGCCCCCGGGGGGGTTGGTTTGAACTTTTCTGGGGCCGCCTTTGGGGTGGCAGGGCCCTTTATAAGCGGTTGGTTTTTAAAAAAATTCAAAAATTTTGGGTTTTTTTTTAAATTTTTTAAATTTTTCCTTTTAACCCTTTTTTTACAGAAAATTTATTTTTAAAATTTCTTTTTAAATTTTAAAAAATTTCCAATTTGTTGTTTTCATTTGGAAGCTTTTTTTTAAAAAAAGCGGTCACATTTTTTCCCCCGTTTTTGTTTTGTGACCCCTAACTTAATTCCCGGTTCCCCGGTTAAAAAAACCTTTTTTTTAAAAGACCCCTTTCTTTTAGAAGTTCAAAAATTTTTTGTTTGGCCTCAAATTTTCCCAGTTTAAAAAATTCCTCTTTTGGGACATTGGGGGAACCAAAACCCGGGTTTTTTTAGGAAAAATAAATTACCAATTTTTTTTCATAGCATGTTTACGATTTTACAAACCATGGGAAATTCCACCCCCGTGACACCTTAAAAATTTTTTAAAAAGGGCCTGTCTTAATTTGGCCTTTTTAAAAAATTACCCCAATAATTTATTTTTGAATATTAAAGTTTTTAACCCAATTGAAATTTTTAAAATTTTTCCCCCCTTCTTCAAAAAATGGCTTTTTTTTTCCCAAAAAATAAAAAGGGTTTTTCCCCCCCCCTTTTGGAATTAAATGGACTGATAACTTTGCTGTGCCGTCCATTCGTGGGCTCAGGACGAGGCCAACTTTGACTAAGCGTTGGTCGAACTAGGATGGTGGCAAAGAGACTGGTTAGTGTTAAATCAAAAGCTCTCTGTGTGCACAATAAGCCTGTGATGACGAGAAAGAGGTGTACGGTTAAGAGACCATGTCAGTCATCATTTAATTGGTTTCCAAGTTGTGTTGCTTACATTTTACGGCAGCCAGACTTTTTTTATAGAGCTTGGTCACATTATTCACGTTAATGTGGCCAGACCGGTCAACTTGGGAGGGGGGCAGTCTTTGTTCCCCGGTTATGGCCTTGACGATGAGAGGTCCACTACTTCTTCAGAATCAGATCATACACGTATGGTTATTGTTGGCCATCATAATCGGTGTCCCATGTGTGTCACTGTGTCCGTACTTTTGTCACGGATGGGGTTTAACCATACCGGGTGCGTTAGAGACATAAATTACCATCATATCATGAGCAGTGTGTAGGCGCCACCCCTCACAACACCATGAATTACAGGCCAGCTGACATCACTACTGAATGTTCTTATTATAGACTGTCTTATGTAGGACCTATATATGAATGTTATGCACATAATGTTCGATCTGATTTGATAGTATATACCAGTTTAAGGTCAATTGTAATTAAACCTATGCTGCCCCCTTCTTCAAAGTGTGGCTTATATTTATATTCCCAATATGAAAAAGGCACACAATCATGCAAAAGCATTTTCATAGTATGCATAGGATTATGGGTTTGATTCCATCTTGCTTGCTTAAGGTGTGCTCTAACTCCAGCTAAACCTTTTTGTAAAAATATTAAAAGAGTTTTTATATTTGTTGATTACATTGGGTTGGAGATATTTTATTGCACATTTAATATGCTAGTGTGTTTGGAATGAGGTCTGGTATAGCCTAGACATATTTACAGCGGCCATTTATGGCTAATACATAAACATTGTTTTTTACAATTATGGACCCACTGCTTTTAATCATTAATAAAATTGTTATTTTGTTCTTGATATGATACTTTTTTGTTTCATACAAAGCCAAACATAGCAAACTTTGCAGATATAACTCCTCATTACTGTTGTTGGTGAGATTACAAGGATATTTGTGGATAAACATGATGCAAAGGGTGGCTATTTTTCAATTGCAATGGCTGTACGTGTAGTTAGTAATTTACTTGTTAAACATTGGTGACTTTTGACATGCCAGTATCTCTGTTAATAATCAAGGGACCATTCAGTATTATTGACAGGGTGGGGTAGGAGGATTTTAGGGAGGGCCATGAACTTAAGATTTTTCACAGCATTTTTGGAAAATCCTCCAACCCCACCCTGTCATAAATACTGAATGGTCCCTAAGCATGAGAACGTATGATATGATTTATGGTATAATGTAAAAAAAGCTAAGGAGACGCAGGTGGTATGTGGCACGACACGGTCATAATTAGAAACCGCACTTACGTACAGTGAGCTGCTGTGATCACCCAATTCTCATTCACAATGGTTCCTCCACAACCTCCATTACCGTAGCTGAAAGCAAAAGTAACATTCTCATTATGTCCCCAGACTGAGTGTGACACCCTAATACTAATAGGCCATGGCACATGGCCTACGGTCCCCCTATGTTCTGTCCAAGTGTAGCCTAGAAAACTACATTTATCCAATCAGTGCAAAAACACTCTCGTTAGTTGAGAGACTTTTGACTATCCATATACCCAATGTATTATGGATATTTAGACCTAATTGGGAGGGTGTCAATGGCTCAAAAACAGGCTTTGAGCAATAAAGCGAACCCTTACTAAAAAGTAATATTTAGGGCGCTATACTTGCATATACAACTGCATTTTTACTTACAAGAGCAGATGGATTTGCCATGGAAGCGAGTGGGCATTGGCTTCAGCCCCACCAACAATCTTTTGGTTGGTGATTGATTGTAGCTTGATAGGATACGCGGGGTCGGGTTTACCGCACGTTCCAGTTGTACTCCAGGTGGAACCACCGTCGCCACTATCACCACCACTGCTGCCACCTACAAGACTTCCGTTCAATTATGCAAATTCAGGGATGTTGATCTTCAACCACAGGGCCAGATCTACACAATGATTATTCATATTTTACCATTTAATATTCTTTGTTGTTAAATTTACAAGTTGAGCAGCCGCAGTTCTTCTCATGATCACTATTATTATCTGTTCTCTGCTGTAATGATTAATTCCAATCCACCATCTTGTAAAGCCTTATTGTAATTTTTCTAAGCTATTGTACATATGATTTATCAACATCTATTCTAAACAATTTTATCATTTATTAATCAATGTTCATGTTTAAAAATGTGTTTGACTGTATATTTGAAGAGGGTGCTTGAGCACCGAAAACGTTCATAAAACAATATTTACAACTTTCGTTTTTAGAATTCATCATTACAGCAGAGAACAGATAACATTAGTACTCATTTAATGTTCTTTTTTCAAAGTCATAACACTCAGCCCACACTGCCTGTGGCTGCTATTGACCTCGCATGAACCAATCAGCATGCCTCCCACTGACCACGCCGCGGACCACGCGCTAAGCGCCGCCCACTTGCATCACTGCATGCCCCACACCATCACACGGCAGTCTGTAAAATTTGTCTGAAGGCTAGCACTATCTCGTTCTTTTTTCGCCGTTTTCTTTGTGATACCCCAAGAAGTGATTTCTCAAGTCATTAAAACCCAAGAGTCTCCTCCTCCCTGGATGTACACAACTACCACAGATTCACTGACTCAGGATAACATATAGTGACCCACCATCTATAGGATAAAATGTCGGCAAACGATGTGTGCTAAATGTGGACCTTCTCATTCCCCCCACGGGAAGTGCACACGCCAGACGCGACTCCGCAGTCTGAGGCACTGGGGGACAAGCTAGCCTCCACGCTGGACCAAATAGCCTCAGAGACTGAGCCGCCTGAGACGCCAACCAGCAGCAGCAGGTCATTGCTCACCGGGGGCCCCGGCCGCGGGGGGCCCCCCAGTGCCCCCCCCAGCCCAGCAACCCAGGCGCCCAGACGCCTCTGGGGCCCCGGTGCCTCCACAGACTTCGATGGGCTCTGAGGATACAGGGCAAAGCACAGACCTTTAAAGGGTAAAAACACCCGCAAAAAAAAGGAATTTTAAACCCCCCGAACACAAAGAACGGCCCCCGGGACCGGGCCCCCTTTCTATTTTGTACAGGAAAAAAGTCCCGGCCACCTATGACTCTGAACCCCCAGAGTTCACGTTGGGTACATGTTTCGCCATGGAGCATCGGGCAAGGAAAACGGCCCCCCCCCCATGAAATCCCACCCGGGAAAGGTTTCGTGGGGGGAAGCCCTCGCCCCGTACAGGTGGGACAGGTCAGGTCCCACCCCTGCTGAGTTCTAAACAACATTGAAACGGGCCTTGACCTGGGAACACGCCTCATCTGAGGACCTCCCGGCGAGGCAATGGAATGCGGTTTCTCCCCCCGAAAA
>CM032660.1:0-11204 GCA_019095985.1 Streblospio benedicti | reverse complement strand
CACCATGACCTGCTTTAATAACCTGAACATGTATTAATTGAGTTGATCCTCTCGTTTGATGTCTTGAAGCAGATGGGTGATTAGGGTGCAGCCAATAGTTTCTGCAACATATGAGTAAGCAATCATTATATAATTGTGTAACATATGTTGGCGTACAAAAACAAACCTACTTTAAATATTCTATGAATCATGTAATACCATTTTCTTATATAATAAATTTTTAATAATGATAATTGGGGGTTATATAATGTAAAGAAAGGCCAAAGAACAGAGGGACGTGGGATTTTCACTTTTGATGTGGGGTATGGGAGGAGAAATCTAAAAAAAATGTTGTGCTATTTTTACAGATATGTGCAGTGAGCTGCCCTGATGAACCAGAGATCTAGAGGATGCACAATGGTGCCACCACAGCTTCCAAACTCACCATTGAAATAACTTCGATTTCCATTATTACTATATTGATAAAGTAGAATGTATAATACGAAATTAATCGAAAAGGGACGCTGCCGATACTTTCTGTAAAATATGAGTACGCAATGATTATAAAATCGTAGTAATATAACACGTACAAACAGCCGTCCTTAAATATTCTAGGAATCATAATAATACAATTGTGTAAACGATGGGATTTTTTATCGTGAAAATACTATTGGCTGTGCAATGTAGTTTAAAATGGAAAAATAAAACCCAATCATGGAAGTATAAAAGATTGGATTAGTTGATGAAACCCTTTATTATGTGAACCAAAGTCACATATTATGCGCTGCTATACATTGGTCCATTATACTAGAATTTGTTATTTGTACCATTAATACATTAAAAACTGCCTTTTAATTAGCCTATTAGAACTCGAGCGTCAGCAGTAATGCAATCTGTATTATTATATATATCGGTGTCAGATACAGGCTTTCACAAAAGGAGGGCGGTGGATCGTTGCATCGGCGAAATGCCTGCACGCCAACACCCTGCAGTTCCATAAGGACATAAAAATATAAACATTAAGGCCAACATATGGGATGGGTGGGTGCGTAACCCCCACACACACACACACACACACACACACACACACATACCCCTGTAGCCGACACTACCATAGGCCATTTTTCATGTAAAACAGAAAGACGTGATTTCAAAAACTTGTAATAACTAGGCCGCAAATTGAATCACTTGTGGGGTTTTATTCAATTTGTTTTCTCCAGTCAACCGCAACTTAAGACATGATAACGCCAACCTCCAACCAGCAACAGGATTCTTTCATGGACCAATCACACTGGAGTTGCAACTTCCTTGCAGCTGGTTGTAGCTGGAACTTGGTGGTGCAACCAAATTTAGGCTTTTGAACATGTTCACAATCCTACCACTGGTGCCCACGATTACAAAAAAAACGGTAAAGCTCAGGCGAGACAAGTAGCACGATAAGTTGCAATTGATCGCACAATAACTAGTTGTGCACAGATATAAAGATTGGTCTGAACATTATGCACGATTGGCTTATTAATCTTATATGGTCTAACCCTGTTGCAACTGGGACATCATCCAAAACGCTTCTTGTGTAAAATATCAAAGTCATTAAAATGCACACTCGACCATAAACAGCAAGTTCAGTCCATGAGTTTCGTTTATCATCGAACGTCCGATCACGCTTTCATCAGCTATAGATATAGACTGATAGTGACATTTGATTCAACGTCAAAGAGTGGTTTACAAAGACCCACATGCTTTAGGATGTTTAAAAACCTTAACACGTACGTGTAATTGTATATTTTTTCTTAATTCTGGTTCGTTTGAATGGAAATTTTCTTAGACTGACGGATTCTTTCAACAAGAGTGACACAGACAAATAGTGTGCGCAAATGGTTTAAATGACGTGTTGCCAACTATGAGATTTTAGTTGACCTTGCACTTATCTACATTGTATTGTGAATCAAGATACATTAATTCAAGTTAAATTGCTATAGATTTCACAACCAATATAAAAAACTGAAATTAATTTAAAGCGGGCTATGTCGGACAGACTAGCAGATATCACCACACCTGCTTCCGAGAGCATGCCAGGAATACAGGTTCTATGAAGAGCCATTTGGCGCAGTGCAACATCACACTCACTGAAGAACATGTGGAAATCCTGAAAAAAACACTTCAGGGGGGCACATCTACTGACTCTGGAGGCACTGTGCATTGAGGAAATGAAACCCATGATCAACACCAAGGAGAAATACAAGAGCAGGACCCTGACCATTAAGATTTAGATGTTGTCAGCACCTGCGCTGATCTCTTAATCCTTAATCCTTGTGTTGTTATGTTTTGATTCCGGTTCTGTATTATATATATGTAATATTGAAAACAGTACTGTTTTGTAATTTAAGTTTGTCCATTCTGCATTATATTCTGAAGATCACCGCAAGATTAAAAATATTTAATTAAAATATGAAGAAAAAAAGACGTTGGTTCTATTATTTATAATAATTAAATTGCTCTGGAGTTCATTTCAAAATAGAAAATGCTAGAAAAAAAATATTAGGTAGTCCACTTTGAATGAGGTCAGAAAAAGATAATGTATCAATGTGTCAACAACATCCAGTGATTGCATTTGCCCCACAATCATAATATAGGGTATGTGGTTTATATGCTATATTTGCTTATAATAGACGCCCCCCTCCCCCCCCACACACACACAATACAAGGTTAAGGTCCATGGTGTTTTCTTAATTCTTTTCGAGACTGGTAAAACTGGTTGAGACTCCAATGTTGTTAGTTGCGATACTTAAATACCGTAAAACCGATTATGATTAATACTGTAAATTGGATGGACTATCATGTAAAGATATGTTTACACCCCAAATGTACATGTATACTACATGTGCTCGTTTGGCATATACAACTCGGGTACAAGTCCTATTTGGCTATTTAAAAAGGATCTGTAAAATGTAGGTTTCATTTTTTGTACTTTATGTTTTTTTTCTACGCTATATTTTAACTATAATCAAAAATTTTCAAAAACGTTTTTATTCCAGATTTGCGGCTCTACAGAGCCCTAATCATAACAATGACTCCATGACACTAGTAATTTAAAATGTAGAAGATGTAAATAAAATATTTCCCCCATGGCGAGCTTACCATGGCTTTACTTTGGCGAAGTCATAAAAATAAAAAGCTATTGAAATGTCTCCATGCATCACTCCCTTTTAAAGGTCATACATACCAGGTATGGAAATTCCTATAAATTGAGGTGTTTGGGCAATTTTTGATCACAAGTGACAGCTTTCCCACAGAGGTAGGACACTTAAACTACTTATTACGGTTTTACCACTTCATGTTATATTTTGAATATACATTAAGGCAATGCATATTGTCGAATGTACATGTAGATAGATATTAATATATGATTGTTTAGTGCTGTTTTGTATTTGGTTTTAGTTGGGGGTGGTGTTCTTTTGTTAAGAGTAATTGCTAGCTAGTGCTGTCGTTCAAAGTCAACCCATAGTTCTGATGTTTCTGCATATAATACAATAGCATTGGTGTTTTACCTTACCCAATCCGGGACCATAGATAAATAACACCCTATATGTTGTATCAGCTATACTATTTGTCGACAAAGCAACAGCCTTCAATTAATTGATCTTATTGTTGTAAGAGTTGTTTATTGGACAGTGAAACACCTGTCAATTGTTTTGATGCTATTCAGAAAGTGACTCATAAACATCTAAATATATTTAAGTTGTAGGGAATTGAGTCTCTTATTCCTAATGCCTAACAATAATCAGTCGGTGGATAGTTTTTTTTTCCAGCGCAGAATGTAAAGTTAGATAGATATCTTGGAATACAAGGCAAATATTAGTTTATTTTCATAAAAGGTAAGTGTCAAAAGAGACTATGCTGTTTGATCCTACACGTGTACTCTTTTAACATAAACTCACTTGGAATATATGTTATGTTGATTTATTTCTCGTAGTGTAGAAGTCATATTCGATATAAGTTGGTGGATTATTGCAATTTTCAAAGGCATGTGAAATAATTGGAAGAAAACTTGTTCAGTATAGTTAACTCTTTTATAGTTAAATATGGCCTCAGTCAGACTCGAATCACTGCCACTTGAGAAATGAATAAATAAAAATGAAAGATATTTTAATTATTAACTATAGGTTTCTCCTGCATGCAGAAAGATGCGGGTGTTTTTGCTGACACTCCTTGCAGTGAGCTGCGCGTGCGCATCCACTCTTCGCAGCAGAGAACCAGTAGTGAGTGAATTGTCATTATTAATGCTGGGAGGGAGTGTGTATGGAAAGAGGAAAAAAGAGGGAGGGGCGTAGACTTTAACGGAAGTGGGATGTGGGTATATTTGGATTAGCAACAAACTAAATTATGTGTCAGGATAGAAAAATTGGTATCACAGAGAAGGTCAAAACGATGTATGTTATGTCCCCTAGAGGAAGGAAAAGCCTTGGTGAGCACTCCAATCCGGTGCTTTGATATTATATTAGCAATTTTAAAACTGCATGGCCGATAACTTGAAAAAAAAATTGAATGTTTAATCTATTTACTAGTAGGGCAATATTGAAACCCTCTCTTCCGCCGTTATGACTTCAAATGGTCAATCTAAACATGGAGAGCTCATTTACCTGGTAAAAAATAGGTTTTAACAAAATTGAAGATGGCTGCCAAGATGGCCACCACCCTCACATATCAAAATGTCATTACAAAGCACACCTATCACCAATTAATATTGCGTAGTAGATCATTTAGACTAAATTGAACGTGCTAAATCCATTTATTTTGTTAAAAATTGTTTTTACAAAATTCAAGATTGCCAACAAGATGGCTGTCATGCTTAAATCACCATTTTGGGCCCTATACGAGTCGCATTTGCTTCAATACCTTTGTACCATTTTCTGGTATATTAATTATGGGACTGCAAATGGCTTGTTCTGTTCCCAATTAACGTGTAGAGAGCTAATTTTGAATGGGGTTATCTTATTTGTATAGAAATATCGGTGTCTTTGTCATAAAATACATGTCACCAGTTTCCATTATTGGAACCAGACTTCGCTATGTTTCGTTGAAGCCCGCCAACTATTTGACATTCTACTACGTAATGAATAATTATGTGTACATTGTAATGAAATTTTGTGTAACATTTTTTTTGCAAAAAACATATACATGTACATATGGATTAGGCAGCAGCTAAGGTGCAATATAAACCTTTTCCGGGGAAAAATACAAATGGAATTGTAAATACAATGTAGGGCTTTTTAATGTATGTAATGTACGTCTACGTGTAGGTCCATTATATGTGTAAGTTTATTGGCACTCAATTAAGGATTAGCATACATTATAACAAGGTTTAAAGGTTTAATTGATTTGCATCTTATATGTGTGACCTTTTTTGTTTGTGACTACACACGTGTTCTTAAGCCTGATCTCTATAATGGGAGTGACCGAGTGGATAGCTCTGGATGTGGGTCACTGTATAATGCTCTTTTAAATGCCCTCTCCTGTGTCAAATTGTGACACAAGTGCCGCTTATAACATTACGTTTCTGAATATAAATATAAATAGTTTAGGTTGCATAAGTAATTTTAAATACTGGCCATCACTTTCCGCAAACCACCTATTTTACCCACACTTCTACCAACATGTGTTGGGCATTTGGTATTTTCACAAATATTATTTAGTGTGATTTAATTGATAAAAATGTGGAGGTAAACGTAGATATTTAGTAGTAAGATACATGTCCTTGCCTATGAGAATGGATGAGATTGCCTACACTATGCATCATTAGATAAAGACCCCCAACTTTTTCTCAAATAAACGTTGGCATCATTCTCCTTGCGCTGCTTGTCACCATTTTCACTTACTCACTCTTTTATTTTCTCAAAACAAGCAAGACATAATTTTAACGTAATATCAATATAGAAATAATACTAGTACATGAACATGCACAAGTATAGGCTTGTTATCTTAGAAAATTGATTCATGGCATGACATTTGCAATCTTCCGCCGCCTTAAACTTGTGACATGTTCTATAAACAAGAACAATTTAAATGTCTATAAGGGTCTGGGAATGTTGCGTTTATACGAATGGGGATGTCTTGTATTAATAAGATTCACAAAAGGAAGTATTTTATTACCCGGATAATTACTTAGACTATGACATTCTATGAGAGGTCGACGGTTTTGAAAATTGATTTGTGTGAATGATATTTTGTATGATTGTATTTTAATTTATTTTAATGGGTGTGATGTAAATATCTTATAATATAGTGAAAATGAGTATTCAACTGTATTTTTTTAAGAATTGAGAGAGTGTAGAACACAAGTACAGAAGAGTCACTTTTTAAGACACGTAAAAAGAACCGCATTTCTAAAAATTAGAAAATTTTATATTGCTATCATGCAAATACTAACAAACGAGCCTCCTGTAGAGCATGCTATAATGAGAAAATACTGTCCCACTTCATCATATATCCTTTCAAATTGTGTATTACTGTACGTTTTCGCTGCTATATTTACAAAATCAAACTAAATAACATAATAATACAAACAAAGCATACACTAACATCTTTTCCGTGTATTCCAATTCTAGAGACAGTTTGCTATTCAATATTGCTTGGAACACTTTACAACTCTAGAATATTTTTCATATTGTTCTTTCGTTCCTTTTAGTTTTAACTATTTTGTGCTGTGGCTATTTACACGTATGTTATTGGTACATTTTATATACATGTAGTTTCATTATTTAGCAAATAGCATGACTAAGATGTACTTTTGACATTAATAAATGTCCAACTACAGCACCAAATATTACGTTATATTGTTGTTTGCTTTGCTGTGCGTTGCTTTGTTAGTTTTATTTATTCTCTATATGTACAGTAAGCAATCAGCAAGAAAAAATGAACCAAGAAAAATTGAAAACAAAATGATTTAGAAAAAATATAGTGTGTTTAAGATAAAATAAAAACTATAATTCAAACGACCTAGGGGATATATCAAAATATGTAGATAATGCATTGAAAATTAAAATTCATTATCAATTAAAATCAAAATATAAACTCATCTAACACTTTTCAACATTTCAATGTATGGTTGGGAATCATGAAAGTGTCTAGTGCTTGGTATTGTATGTATAAATTTACATCTAGAGATCTAATATTTTCCATCCCAAATTAAGCAATTTAGAATATGATTAAATAAAAAGTTATATAGCAGAGTTTATGGTACATTTCTGGAAAACAATATATCTTGGTATTTTGGGCATTGGCGCCACATGTATGGCATAGACAAGCGCTAAACAGCAATTTTTAGTGTTTCTGCATGCAAAATAAACACTAGAATAAAGATAGAAATAATAAAATCATGCCTGTGTGTGGCATTCCCATGTTAAACTACATGTACACATGAAACCAGCAATTGATATTTCCGGTCATAGTTTAACATAGAAAGTAGCCGTCGAATAGTAAAGATAACCTGGACAAGATTTTGCCCACTATAAACTATCAATTATCTTTTAAAAGTTAAACGCCATGTCATATGATACATCTGAATGATAGTTGCATTGGGTATATTGCCTCTAAAGTGATAAAACATTCGTTCAATGTCAACATTTACAATTATTTCAAGGACAGCCCGTGATATATACCTTTTGAAATGGTCACATTTAATCTCTGCCTCAAATTTGGACCTGCATGTAAATGAACCAATTGAACCTGGTAGGTCGTTATGGTCAGATGGATAAATGGACCATACAATCACTTTAAACCCCCCATTTCACATAGACGATGGTTGCTTCAGATGCTCCACAAGACGCCAGAAGCTTCGCGTCATTTGTAGGTGGATCGTCGGTGATTTGGCCACTCATTTGGAGTGATCTGGCTTGCCCGGTAGGAAATGACAAACCTCTACCTCGTTCTGGGTCGTTCTGCTTAAATGAAATCATAAGTACCGTAAGTACCGTAAGTACCGTACGTACCGTCACTACGGTTATAATAGGAAACCATGGAATCATGAATCAGAAGCATCTGCTCCATCAGTTCGGTTGTCGGCAAAGCTGCACAATGAATACTGGTTTTATGGAGGAAAGGGCACACTTCTGCCTGGTTGTCACCCAAGAAATGTTACCACTTCTCTGGAGAAGCTATTTTGATTTTGTTAAGCCTGTGGGCTACGGTTATTGATTAATTGAGTTGTTGATCTGGACCGTCGACTTGCTTTTGGGGTCGTCTGTAATGCCCACTGGTTCATAAAAAGGTCTTTCCTCTTGAAGGTGGCCCTGCTGACAACGTTCTTAACAATGTTTCTGTGTTATGGGGTGCTATTCCTCAATGATCTTGAGAGTCTCCCTTTTCATTCAGTCCATCTGAAAAGTCACCGACTCTTATTTCAGACGATTCCATAAGTTTCGCCCTTAAAATATGATCTGGCATCATACAAATACCTAAAAAACGAGCCTCCGGTAGAGCATGCTATAATGAGAAAATACTGTTCAACTTCATCATATTTCCTTTCAAATTGTGAATTACTGTACGTTTTCTCTGCTATATTTACAAAATCAAACTAAATAACATAATAATACAAACAAAGCATACACTAACATATTGTCCGTGTATACCAATTCTAGAGACAGTTTGCTATTCAATATTGCTGGGACCACTTTACAACTCTGGAATATTTTTCATATTGTTCTTTCGTTCTTTTTAGTTTTAACTATTTTGTGCAGTGGCTATTTACACGTATGTTATTGTTACATTTTATATACATGTAGTTTCATTATTTAGCAGATAACATGACGAAGATGTACTTTTGACATTAATAAATGTCCAACTACAGCACCAAATATTGCGTTATATTGTTGTTTGCTTTCCTGTGCTTTGCTTTGTTAGTTTTTTATTTATTCTCTATATGTACAGTAAGCAATCAGCAAGAAAAATGGACCAAGAAAAATTGAAAACAAAATGATTTAGAAAAAAAGATAGTGCGTTTAAAATAAAATATAAACTATAATTCAAACGACCTTCAAATTCATTGTCAATTAAAATCAAAATATAAACTCATCTAACACTTTTCAACATTTCAATGTATGGTTGGGAATCATGAAAGTGTCTAGTGCTTGGTATTGTATGTATAAATTTACATCTAGAGATCTAATATTTTCCATCCCAAATTAAGCAATTTACAATATGATTAAATAAAAAAAGTTATATAGCAGAGTTTATGGTACATTTCTGGAAAACAATATATCTTGGTATTTTGGGCATTGGCGCTACGTGTATGGCATAGACAAGCGCTAAACTGCAGTTTGTAGTGTTTCTGCATGCAAAATAAACACTAGAATAAAGATAGAAATAATAAAATCATGCCGTGTGTGGCATTAAACTACACGTGAAACCAACAATTGATATTTCCGATCATAGTTTAACGTACAAAGTAGCCGCCGAATATTAAAGATAACCTAGAGAAGATTTTGCCCACTATACACTATCAATTATCTTTTAAACGTCAAACGCAATGTCATATAATACATCTGAATGATAGTTTCATTAGGTATATTGCTTCTAAAGTGATAAAACATTCGTTCAATGTCAACATTTACAATTATTTCAAGGACAGCCCGTGATATATATCTTTTGAAATAGTCACATTTAATATCTGCCTCAAATTTGGACAGCATGTAAATGACCCCATTGAACCTGATAGCCCGTTGTGGTCGGACGAAAACGTGGACAATGCAATCACTTTAAAGTTTAAAACCCCAATTTCACATAGACGATGGTTGCTTTAGATGCTCCACAGAAACTTCGTGACATTTGTAGTTGGATCATGGGTGATTTGGCCGCTCATTTGGAGTGATCTGGCATGTCCGGTAGGAAATGACAGACCTCTACCTCGTTCTGGGTTGTTTTGCTTAAATGAAATCACAAGTACCGTAAGTACCGCCACTACGGTTATAATAGGAAGTCATGGAATCATGAAACAGAAACTTCTGTACCATAAGTTTGGTAGTAGGCAATTTAAAGCCTCACGATGCATGCTGGTTTCTTGGAGGAAAGGGCACACTTCTGCCTGGTTGTCACCCAAAAAATGTTTTGTAAGCCTGTGGGCTACGGCGATGGATTAATTGAGTTGTTCATCTGGACCGTCGACTTGCTTTTGGGGTCGTCTGTAATACTCACTGGTTCATAAAAAGGTCTTTCCTCTTAAAGGTGGCCCTGCTGACAACGTTCTTTACGATGTTCCCGTGTTATGGGGTGCTATTCCTCAATGCTCTTGAGAGTCTCCCTTTTCATTCAGTCCATCTGAAAAGTCACAGACTCTTATTTCAGACGTTTCCATAAGTTTGGCCCTTAAAATATACGCACAAGGGACCATAAATTTCTGACATTTTTTTCTCATTGTCTGGCATCTTTTGGACCAGCTGAAGCTATCATCGTCTATATAAAATGGGGGGGGGGGTGTCACGTGCGAAATGGGTATACTTACCCATTATAAGAAAATCGTCCATGTAGTCAAATAATTGGATGAACACTATGCGTAAGAAAAATGTCAATAGAAGATATGAAGCCTTGAACCAAGTTCACGGACACACAATATATTAAAAAATGAAGGGTTGCCTATGGGCAAGAGACATTACAGTGTCTGATGAGCCCAAAAGCTGGCTGGTTATATTTCATATGTATCTTATGAAAATGCTTTCCTACGTTTACCAGACGATAATTGATATATAATATCAAATGGCAAATGTTGAAATTAGTTTACACAACATACATATCTGATATTCTGAATATCCGTATCTAAAGCTAAATTCATGTAACTATTTACACCTTGTCACTCACGTGCGTGTACAGATATGAAATAATGTAAATAATAAGCGATCAATGTCATTACTATTTTAGGAAGCACTGCTAGAGAAGCTAGAGCTCCTTGTTAAAAAGCATGCAGAGAAGAGCGACCAACTGAACGCTGGAGTTGTCTTAAATGAGAAGAAAGGCAAGTGTTACTATGATCACATAATCATGTACTGGATAGAACTTGAAACAGTTTATTAACACATGTTATTGTAAATGTGTTTTATATAGGATAAACTAATGTGAGATGTTCCATTGTGAGAATTAAAAATCTCGGTCTGGTATAATATACATTGACATCTGAACAGATAAAATTATACTTGCACATTGTGCGCTATCTAAAATATCCCGGAATTGTATAGTGT
>CM032659.1:38126638-38144258 GCA_019095985.1 Streblospio benedicti | reverse complement strand
CAAAGAGGTTCTTGGTCTCGATTTGCACATAGCATGGAAACTTTAAAAACAACATTCCGCTCTTTGCGTACTTTGACTCTTGGAGAAAGGGTTTTTGTTCAGTATCAAAACGGGCCTTATAAATCTAAATGGGACAGGTCAGGGACAGTGGTAGAAAGTCTGGGCAACGATCAATACAGAGTGAAGATTGATGGTTCTGGTCGCTTGACTCTGCGTAATCGTCGCTTTCTAAGGGCATACACGACTGCAACACCGATATACAGCAGCAAGTGGCCCCACCTCTTCATTATATATAGACATGCTGCAGCAAAGAAAGACCACAGCGGAAACAACGTGTACACCATCGGCCATACCAGACACAGAGCCATTTACATTGCCCTGTCAGGGAACACTGATGTTCATGATCCAGACCCGTACGTTGGGATTCCAGTGACACCAGCCGCCAAAGCACAGCCATTGACTGTGCCCGAATGTCAACCAACAATTTTGAGATTCTTCTTGGGGAGAAAAAGGTGTGATAGTAGATAAAAGTGAACACCCGAGATCATACATAGTGAGAACTGAAAGAGGTGGAGAATACAGGAGAAATCGCGTCGACTTGCTGAAAACACCAGAGACCTGAGACTGTAACGGAGCCTGAGGAAGAAGAGATTCAGACAGCAAGCAAAGAAACAATGGAACACCAACCAATAGTTCCAGTCCGCAGAGTACATGTGGAGCACCAACCAATAGTTCCAGTCCGTAGATCGAACCGAGTACATGTGAGGCCAAAAAGACTGATTGAAGAGTGACATTATTGTGACATTATTGTTCCATGTCAGAGACTTATTTTTATATTTTGTTATATGTTTGTTCTATGTTGAATTTCATTTAAAGTATAGCTTAAGAATGTGTTAGCTTGATAGTAAATTTACTTTAGAGCTGTTGTATTGATGATATTGTAAAGTTCTTACAAATTGGCAATTTAAAATTATACTGTAAATTTTATTTTTTTTAAAGGGGGAAGATGTCATGAATTAAGATTTAGTATGTTAAAAATACATGGTCCCTCGCGAGTACGAGGACGTTGTGTAGACCGAGACGCCATCTTGTGTAATAAATAAAGAATCTGTTGAAGAACGTAAAAAGATATTCTGCTTAATAAATACATAAGATACAAACCATAAGAAACTGTAGAACTATATCCATGTAAAAAGTTTTGTAAAACTGTAAACTATTTTTGTTTTGTGTAAGTGATCATTTTTTAAATAAAGTGTTTTGTTAACTGTTAACTATTTTGTTTTGTTGTTTAGAAAAAGAATAATATCTGTACCAGTGAATTGATTTCTTGATTGCATATTCTGACTGCTAAATATTCATACCCGTACAATTATGACAAGCTTGCTCAAATAGAGGTTACATGAATGATTCTATTAACATCCTAACTATTCCTGGTCAAATACTTCCTGCCCCCGTTATGTCTACTACCTGCCCAAAATGGAATTTCAAAAATCAACAGTTTATCTACTACCTGGGCCCTCGGGCCGTCTATTTCAAACACTGCTTTCACCTATTTCCTGCTCAATTGTCGACCTCGCCTATAGGTCCCAGAGCTGGTGCAGCACTGAGGCTGGATCCTGAGCCCGTTCGCAAACGTGTGGTGGCCGATCCCGGCGGCGCTGTTCCCCGCACTCCTCCCCACCATCCTCATCTTCAGGGACCAGCAGATCTAGCTACAAACTGGGTAAGTGTCACAAAAAGCTACAGGTAATGTCAAATTGTTATTGTTCAATCCAAGTGTGATGGGCAAGAACCAAAATTCTCTCTTTTCAATCATAAATCAGACTATTCTTAATTTCTATCAGTGCAAACCAAAACTACAATAGTGCATCAAAATCTCTCTTTTTATCATAAACTAGTCCATTCAATAATCTCTAAGTACATCAATAATTCAAAACCCGGTACTTTAGCTTAACTAAAAGTACCTGTACAGAAACTAAAAACTCCAATATCAACTTGTAAACTCAAGTTTTATAAATCTTATGCTGAGAAAGGTTTGTATATTTTATTAGTTTATGATTTCTTATTATATTTTACTATTTATGGTTTATTTTACAAGCAGTGACCACAAAGTAGTGACCGCCGCAGCATGCAGTGGCCTCTCCAAGCAGAAACTCAAGTGGCGGATGACGAAAAAAAGTTCATTAAAAAGGGAAATTTTATGATTTCTGTATATTCAGACATTTGTTTAGCTGTTTTACAGACATTTTTTGTGTATTTAATGTTTGGACAGATTCATGCCGTTCGAACTCATTTTTATTTATCAATCACGCTTAGAGAAGATGCGCCTGTGGAGAACACTCAATATGACTCCGACAAGAATGACGAAAGTGTTAGTGCTTCAGGTCAGCAGACAAAAATTGTGTTTTAAGGGTTTTAATGATTTATGTATTTTTAACTTTAAAATATTAAATAATATTCTTCCATGTGGGAAATCTTTACACCTGTAGGTGGAAAACAAATATATCAAAAAATTGTGATATGTGTAAAGAAGTTGAGTCCATTAAACATATGTTATATGAATTGAAATGACCCACGACAAGTGCGCAGTTATCATTCCGACGCTTACATTATTGCCCACGTTATTGGTGTGTTAATTGCCGGTTTTATACTGACCGGTAGTGAAATGGTTGTTATTTAGTGTAAAATATGCCTTATTATCGTTATCCTATGTTTTGGGAGCTCGATGTCTCCGTGTAACGTTGTATTTTGAATAATTATCCATTGTTTCTATCTCACCCGGCAAGTATGGCGCCATATTGTGCGCAGTGCATTGTGGGATAGCTCATTTCATGTTTACTACCGGCTGGTCACCTAGTAACAGCGTCAACAGGGTATATAAGGCGGAAAAAGTAAACAATCTTGGCAGAAGACCTACGACCATTGTGGAAGACAGTTAGTCAAGACTTGTGAATGGGAAATTGACGGTGAACTACGAAGGTATGGAGCTTGCCTCCTTTTGCCAAGGATGTCCCGTGTCCTTTTCCAGTATTTAACATTTATTTAGACGCCTATCCGGCGATCTACCACGTATTTTGCCTTCTCTTTCACTCCCATAGTAGTGTGATAAGAGATTACACCTCTACACTCAGAATGGAGTGAGTCTAGAGGCTGGACGATGGTGGTAGCTTGTATAAGAGATGAATGGTTGATTGTATGGCAGTTATGTTACCGAATATAGAGAGTGCAGTCTATCATATTCTGAGGACATATTAACAGTATACACTAAGTCACATCTCAATACAACATTGGTGTGCAATGTCGGATATCACTAAGTGATCAGGATATACCATCTCCTCAACCATAACAATATAAACACAACTGCTACCCTTGACCACCTGCTGACGCCTCACCACAAGCCGAGACACGAGCCAACGTCATGCAAACGTGCACGTCAACGAGTACAACCCAGGGCCAGGGCCAAGTGATACAGACTTCAAGTATAGAAATGTCCCAAACAATACAGCAAGACGTTGACAGCAGGCTGTACAACCAACAACAAGTGACATCAACAACGCGAGTTTTAAGGTCCTGTGCCCCGTGGTTTTGAACTTTTGGACTTAAATAGTGTGGTAGTGTGATGAGAGATTACAACTTGAGACTGAGAATGGAGTGAGTCTAGAGGCTGGACGATGGTTGTATAAGAGATGACTGGCTGATTGTATGCTTCAGTTGTATAAATAATAAACATAGATAGCTAGATGTCTGGACACCAACGGTGTATATACAATCATTTGCCTGAAAGACGGCTGAGTCGTAAGATGGTTGTATCAAAATATTTACTGTGGTTGCATTAGCACTAATGCCAGCTATATAAAGCTGCCAAGTAGACCTGGGCTTCCCGGTGCTACAGTAATTGAAACAGACATCTCCAAAGAGAGACTTGAGAATGAATGTGCATTTTAATATTTACAACTTATCAGAGAAGCTCTGAAGTTACATATAATATATTATTTAAGTCCATGTAAATTATTACAATGGCACTCAGTCTGCCGCTCCATTATTTAATTGTCTTCTGCCTGGATCAGCTCCGTCAATGCTGTGAACTACTATACAGTTTAAGTCCATGTAAATTATTACAATGGCACTCAGTTTGCTGCTACATTAATTATTGTCTTCTGCCTGGATCAGCTATGTCAATGCTGGGAATTATTATGTATTTAAAGTCCATGTAAAATATTACAATGGCACTCAACTCGCTGCTCCATTATTTACTAGTCCAGATCAGCTCCGTTAATGATGTTAATTATTTTTGCTCACTTTGGCTGCGTTCTTATTATTGACGGCAAGTGTGAAATGTGTGATGAAGTTATGAAGTACACGTTCGTTTCTCAGGGAAGCACACCAGGCGTGACCGTCCTGGTGGTGACTCGCGAGGGTAATAGCCTGGGCTCTGTGCAGTGTCCATGATTGTGGCACTGTACAGGGGAGGGGAAAATATCTGCACTGAGTTATGAATGAGGTGTCGAGGCGTGCAGAGTCGATATTGTGTGTTATTTGGTAACGGGTCATCTGTAATGAATATTGGAAATATATTACTGGTAGTGTAACCTGTGTTTCTGTCGTGATATGTATGGATAAAATCTTTGTGATCTGTAAATTTCATGGGAAAGAGACACTGGAGACAGAAGTTACAGCACTGTACGTGACGGATTATGAGAACTAGAGGTCCATCTATGGGTCTTGATTTATTCATATGAAATGATTACTATGGCAAAACAAACAAGCGTGTCGCAAAGAGGAGCAATTGAAATATATGCGTGTGCAATATGAACATCATTAGATTAATACTTTTTATGTGAGAGGCTTTTACTTTGAAAAAGTGCATTTTTTGCACTCGTAAAAAGTGGGATTATTTTGCGGCGGACGTAGAAAATCATTTCCATAAGTGTCTAATCCCGTACAACGTTAAATTTTCAGCTGCGTTCTGACTGGTAGAGCAATCGGCCATGACATATGACCGTCTGAATCATGGACGGGAGACTGTGAGTTCGAGTCCACGATCTTCTAAATTACCTTTACATGCAACACTGACTTTCGTTTCAGAACATGTAAATTTATGTTGAAATAAAGTTAGAATTGAGAGTTGATTATTTGATTATTATACTTACTAGCCACACATGATTTATATTGCATACACACAATATAACAATAAACATTGATTTTTTCATGGGATTGTATATATTTCAGAGGGCCTCCAAAATTTTCAGAGTGGACGTCATGTTCTCATGATGTCTAAGAGGAGACATTCTGCCCTGGTATTCAGAGAAGTACAGATTATTGGAAATAATCCAATGGTAAGCAAAAAATATGAGTACTAAAGCCAACCTTGTTTTTTTTCAGGGGAAAGGAATTTCCCAAAGAATATGGTAAATTGGGAGAACTAAGAAACATCTTCATAAATGCAGTGGTTCTTGCGCTGACTGCAAGCGCACCACCAACCATGATCCCCGCTTATTCTAAAAAGTCTATCTGCCTTGCCACCAAAAACTAAAATTATAGTAGAAAGTGCAAGTAGGAACAACATAACATACATTGGTAAGCAGGCACCAACATCAATTTCTGAAGCATTTCACTGGCTGGTCGAAGAACTGTGACTAAACAAGCAGAAGACAAGAAAAACCATCATTTATTGTCGCAGTATTAAAGCTATTGGAATGATATAAGAGTACTTGAAGATGGAATTGCAAGATGATCTTTATGTAGGGCAACGCTTTTCAAAAAATTGTTTGGTTAGGATCTTTCATAGAGCAACTTGGCCCAGGCTAAAAAAATCACCTCTGATGAATTCAGTAAGAAAGAATCCAACATAAGGATAGCGCTTGCCACACAAGCAATTGGAATAGGTATCGATTGTCCAGATGTTACCTATGTTATTAATTGGGGAGTCAGCAGAACTTTTGAAAGTTTTTACTATGAATCCGGTAGAGCAGGACGCAATCCTAATTTGCAAGCATTTTCTATTCTCAAGAAAACCCTCACTTCCGTTTCCTGTCTGTGCGGGTCTACCAGTGACAACAAACGCACGTGTGCCGTATTGAACATAAACAAGAAAACACTGTGTGCCCTATTGACGTAAACAACAAAACATCTGGAATGTGTAGCTTATTTCTTAAAAATAGCAAAAGCAGATCTGGCACACACGTGATTGTTTGGCAAGATACGGGATTTGCTGTATTAACATCAGCTATTTTAAAGCCCCAGGTAACTTTCATAAGTAGCCTCTGCTCTAAAACCTGTTCAGTGTGTTATACAACGATACATAAACATCATATTTTAATTCACAACTAACAAAATATAGCAACTTTAAGTACAGAAAATCATGTCTAAAACAGCCACTTTTCCGTGCATTTATATGGTAACCGTGTCTATCACCTCACAGGGGTGAAATCACATGACTTATGACGCGGGTGTTTTGCTGAGAATAGCAGATGTTTGTAAATTATCAACAGATGATCATATTAGAGAATACTGGAAAAGATGGTTCAGTGAATGATAATGCAAGTGAGGATCAGGATGAATGTGATTTGGAAGATATTTTTGGCACCCGTAAAGTAGTAGGCGAGTGCAGATCATCAAGTAAAAAAAAAATGAAATGTATTTTCATAATATTGTCAGTTTTGTACAAACCGGAAGTGCCTTGCAACACCATTCAGGGCTTAACACTAATTTTTTTTTCGCGTGCCCAGCAGGGCACGTGATGAATCCAAATCCATGTGCCCTGATCTCATTTTTTATGTGCCCTGAATTTTTTTTAAAAAACTGCAGGCGACATAATAAAAAAAAAATAAAAAAAAAAATAGTTCAACTATCAGATCAACATGAAAACTTCATACTTGGTTCATTGTATGTTTCACCATAGGGAATACAACATTGTGGATATGATGGTCCAGTTTAGCTAAAATATAATACCTGGTACTTTTTATGGTGTGCCCATCAGGGCACAGGAGTCTAAGATTTGATGTGCCCTGACCTAGATTTTATGTGCCCAGGACACCAGGGCACTAGCTAGCGTTAAGCCCTGCCATTATTCCAGCGATATTAAATATAGTTCTTTTTAGACTAGTAAACGTTTACTGTGCGCTTCATGGTTCAATTTTATCTGTTTGTCACTAGAACATAATTTAATAATTTAGTAGTGCTGTATTTACTAAAATCAACCTATTGTTAATGTAAATTAAGAATATTATGAGCACAATAATCTTTACGTTTTATAGTTACGTATACGTATCCAGTGATGCATTTGGGCAGCGCCTTTGCGCCATTCACGCGTTTTGACAGCTAATGGCGCAACGTACAAACTTCATTGCGCCGTGATCTGCGCAAAACAAGAATGCTCTGCGCATTTTTCGTAACCTACTGCGCCATATTAATAAAAGATCGTGATTTTTATGTCTTCTTCAAACAAAATATACTGTCTCATGGGCGCGGCCATTTTAAAACTTACTCGATTGAACGGCACACCGTAACATATCACGCCGGTTTTGACACAACATGCACCAGCCGGGATTTTGAAATCGAGTCGCACATAGATCTGTAGAGTACACATGCGTTATTTAAATAATCGGCTTTAGGAGCTTCGTAGTAGCATTGCTGTATTTGCGTATGCGACGTCACTAATATTCGCATATGTATCAGTTTGTTGGCAACTGTGTTATTGATGTACTGGTAACCATGCTATATTTGATAGCGCGAAAAATTAAATGATATAATATATAATAAAAAGCAATGTCTCAGAAAAGTATATTAAGTTTTTTTTTCCAAACCAAGGAATATCTCTGCAGGAACTTCAAGTGAACAAACTCGTGAGACAGGTGATTCGTGTACTAGCATGGATATTGCTACGGATGTTGATGTTGTCAAGCTCAAGGATGAGCCAGATGCCAAGCCCAAGAATGACAATAGGATACATGAAATTAGTAATAAGAATGACACTGTGGACCATGAAAAAAATGATCCTGGTAGTGAAATGGATGATGGTGGTGATAATAGTGATGTGGATGATGGCAGTACCAGTATAGATGTAGATGACAATATGTCTCAATTAGAAAAAAACTGACACTTGCAAGTCATTATATACATAGTTTTCAGAAATCATGGCTGAAGCACAAATGGCTGCGTTACGACTCTACACAAAACAAGATGTTTTGTAGAATATGCGTTTCTCAAAAGAAGACAAACCAAATGACAGTTGGGACCAATAATTGGAGAACTAGCACTCTAACACGGCACATTCATCACAAGAATGCCATTGTAGAGTCCAGTCAGCGCAAAGAGCTCCATGCTGCTGTTAGAAATGTGCACAGCCAAAAGAATGAAGCTGTAGTTAAAGCCCTCAGAAATGTTTATTGGCTTGCAAAGGAAAAGCTGCTTTTGGCCAAATTTCCGTCTCTGCAGAAACTGAGCCAGATTCAGGGTGTTGACATGCAGTGCCTGCACACCTAAGGTAATAATATGAACCCATTACATGGTAAACTATGTACATATCGTAAACTTAAGCAAAACTTTTGTTATTAAAATTATTTAGATAATGTTCAATGTAGAAATGATCGATCTCCTGTCACTAAACTGATAGATTTAAATGTAAATCTAAGGTAAAAATAAACTTATTTTTATTCTTATTCTTAAGGTGATACTTATTCATCGAGAGCATCTGCCGAAGAATTTCTAGAAGCCATCGTGTCCGTCATTGAGAAGGAGACAAAGAAGGACATCAATGATCCAATTGTGCTTTTCTTCACTATTATGATTGATGAGTCTACGGACATCAATGTTACTAGAAAACTCGCTATTTATTTGCGGTATGTCTATGTAGACCTGTCTGTTAAAACAAAGTTTTTGGGGAGCTTGGGGTTGATGGATGTCTCCGTAACAGCCCCAGTTCTATTTAAATATCTTCGTGATTTTGTGTCCAAACACGGCCTGGCCTTCGAAGAGGTGATTGGATTTGGGAGCGATGGGGCAGGCATTATGACAGGGTCGAAGAATGGGGTGGCAACACAGGTGAAAGAGCTGAATCCTTTTTGTGTTGCTGTGCACTGCATGGCACACAGATTGAACCTCGTCTCATCGCAGGCAGCTGATTCCGTGCCATACCTTAAGTCGTTACAGAAGATGTTCACCGAGCTTTTCAAGCACTTTCATCGCTCATCATCTCGCTCCAATGCGCCTACATCACTCCAAAAGGTGCAAGAGCTTCCTGAGGTGAAGATGAAGGAAGTGTATGAGGTGAGATGGCTGGCCTTTTACTCAGCTCTTGAGGCAGTGTACAAAGCTTGGCCTGCTTTGATTGCCTACTTTTCCCCAAAAAGCAATGAAAACAAGGAAACGCGCGAGAAGAAGGAAATGAGAGAGAAGAAGAAATCTGAAAAAGCAGTGGAAAGTAAGAAATCTACTTCACCTCCAGAGTCGAAGACTGAACAGACTGTGGGAATTTCAAAGGAGGAAAAATTCTGAAGTGCTTGGAGGATTACAAGTTTGTGGCAACAATACACAACCTCATGGATGCGATTCAAGCTGTAAGTACCCTCAACCTGGTTTTTCAGAAAACTAACCTGGATTTGGCAGCAGTCACTCCAGCTGTCCAAGGGGCTTTTGAAGCACTCGACAAAAGCCGCAAAGGCAAAGGATACTACAATGGTCTCTTTTTGATTTACATCAAGAAAGAGGAAGACAAAGTGACTTATAGGGGAGGTGCTTTTATTCTTTGTGCTACATCGACTGAGGAAGCACGCAAAGTAAGAATCGACTTTGTGAATGAGCTGCGGGATAAGCTGGAAAAGCGCTTCCCTTCTAGTCCATGTGACATTGTCAGTGCTCTTGGTGTCCTGGGGTTGAGGTCACTCTCTTTTGTGCCAACAGAAGAGCTACCCATTTTTGGAGAAGAAGAAATACAAACCCTTTGCAAGCACTTTGGAGAAGAAAGGCAGAGTCCCCTAGGTGTTCTCCCTGCCCTTATCAACCCAGGTGAGACATTAAGTGAGTGGAGCTTGGTGAAAGGCCTGCTGCTTTCAGAAAACTACCCAAGAAGCACCATCAAAGACCTTTGGCAAATCATCTTCGCACACCATAGTGACATGTTCCCAAATTTACTCACTCTAGCACGTATTGCCCTGGTGCTGCAGCTTCAGACACCTGATGTTGAGAGGGCGTTCAGCTGCCAAAATCTTATTAAGACGTCCCAGAGGAACAGGCTTTCACCAGAAATGGTGAATAAATTGATGCTTGTGAATCTTGAAGGTGCTCCCATTGAGTTATTTGACTTCCAAGCAGCAGTACAGAGCTGGAAATTTGCAAAGGAGAAAAATCTGTATAAGTGAACATTGCTCTCAAAAACTCAATAACAAGGAATTAGTACCAGCAACAAGCTTTGATTTGTCAAGGTACTCATTTTGTATGAACTTCTTTGTTACTACAGGGTGTATACTACTGAAGCGAGCTACTTGTGAATACTCTTAGTTCATTGGTATATATAGTTTTGTGAGCTAAAATGGTCACCTGATATGAAGTACAGAGTTTTGTAGAAGAGCAATGCAACTTGTCTAACAGCAGCAATTGTTTGTGTGTGTGTGTGGGGGGGGGGGCTCTTTTGTTGTAAAGCAAACACTAGTTAAACGTTCTAATATCCAACACAAGTAAATACAAAGCCAATCACTTTAAATCCTTATGCTACATGTACATACCGTGAATATTGTGATATGTGGAGCAACAGAGGCAGCAGAGGGCAGACCATTGTACACATATTATTGATTATTTGTGAAATAAAATGTTTTGTAAACTGTAGAACTGTATCCATGTAAAAAGTTTTGTAAAACTGTAAACTATTTTTGTTTTGTGTAAGCGATCATTTTTTAAATAAAGTGTTTTGTTAACTGTTAACTATTTTTGTTTTGTTGTTTAGAAAAAGAATAATATCTGTACCAGTGAATTGATTTCTTGATTGCTCAATCTCATTCCAAATATGCCCCGAAATCGCCTAATTTTGCTTACGTTTCCCAAAATTGCATGCTCCCCCGGACCCCCCTAGTAAGGCGTTGCGCCTTCGGCGCTCGCCTTCGGGTCTTCGGCCCTCACTCTGACCAGATGGTCCCCTTTTCCTGAATGAGGGGGCCAATTGGCCCCCTTTCTTAATTTCCTAAACGTAAGTTCGCTGTCTAGTCACAACAACCGCCATGAGGTTAGTGACAGCGGCAAAAGGTAAGGTAAGTGAAGTACGTCATTCAAACGTAAGACAATGACATCACTTGTTGCATTCTGGTCTGAATTTGTAAACAACAAGTCACTTTTGTTTATGAAATACATTTTGTCATATTTATTGTCAAGCAGAAGCGTCACTAAGGTAAATTATTGTTAACTATGATGTACAATTGTTGTAGAACACATTCATTACTTGCAATTGTATTTTGGTTTTTGTTTCACATTTTTACACTAATTTTTAGAAATTGTTTACTAGAAATGGTAAATAACAAATCGCATTTTGTTATGAATTTCAATTTCACGAGTCTACATGGGAATTAATTAGTATACCAACTTTTATAGCACAGAATAGAAACTTGTACTGTATAAGAAATAAAACGATCAGCCCTTTTAGATTCCGTGTTGAGTCTTTATTCTGCTGGCAGTAACAGTGAAATCTTAACGCAAGTGTCTAAAGCCAACGAAATATAGTAGGCGTCCTAAGAAGATTAAATAAAAATGTCACAAGTTAATGAAGATCTTCCGGACGAAGAATCCAGACCAGAATGCCACGCATCAGAATTAACGTCTCTAGATGCAGACCATAGAACAACAAGAAAGAGAAACCTCACGGCCAAAGGTTTGGAACACACCCTAACAGTAAAGATAAAATTATTCAACGCAGCAGTAAGCAAATGGCGAACTATTAAGTGATGAACTTAGCTGGGGAAGTTTAAAGGATGCTAGAAAGAATTTAAAAGAGATCAAGTACCTCAACCATGAAATGACACCCCTCATGAACAATGCTGAACAAGCTCAACTGAGCTGTGACAAGGTTGATAAGTTAGAAGATGACAACCTGGATTTGTGGAGAAGGATATCAATGGCCATGTTGGAGCTCAAGTCTTCAGCAGCCTCAGAGCATCGTGTGCAAACTCATCAGAGTGTTGCATTAGAACCAGTCAGCCTTCAGCTACGTGCCGCGGAGACAGCAACCAACGCCGCAGCTCTTCGTGCCAGCCTCCACAACGCGGAAGCCGAAGCTCAGAGGGAAGCAGGGCTCAATGTCATCAAGCTGAGGAAGCAGCTAGACATGGAGGTTGCTAGATCTAAGGCCTTGAGTGACGCGGTAAGATCTACTGATCTAACTTTGCCAAGTATTAGCATATCTGATAAAAATAAAATTTCAAATGTTGATGAGCAAGTGGTTTCTTCTTTCAGAGTAAATGAAACTGGGTAAAAGTGCCCCCCCCCCCCCCCCCAAACACACTTTTTTGGTTTTTGGCCAATATTGGTTAAACCATTACTTTAACATCACCTTGCATGGTGCATGTTTTAGTGCCCCCACTTGCTGTTCTTCCATGTTTTAGTGCCCCCACTTGCTGTTCTTCCATGTTTTAGTGCCCCCACTTGTTGTTCTTCTATGTTTTAGTGCCCCCACTTGTTGTTCTTCCATGTTTTAGTGCCCCCACTTGTTGTTCTTCTATGTTTTAGTGCCCCCCTTGATGTTCTTCAATGTCTGCATGCTGTCTCTTTAATGTTTTAGTGCCCCCACTTGTTGTTCTTCCATGTTTTAGTGCCCCCACTTCCTGTCTCCTCTATGTATTATTAGTGCCCTGCATGCTGTCTCTTTAATGTTTATTGCCCCCCTTGCTGTAATGCCTACTCTTCTGAAGAGTAGGTATTTTCCTTCAAAATGGTATAGGCTGAGGTTGAAGAGGACGCGCACCACCGCTGGATAACAATTCAGGACTTGTAGCATTAAGCCTCCAATTTATTTTACATAAACATTTTCATATTCGAATGCTGATGATTAAGTTGATTTTGTTGTTCTATAATCAATAGATGATTAGAAATAAATTGATAATTGATTTTATTGTTAGTCCATCCCCGTGAACAAGAGGCAAAGATGAGCCAACTGGTGAATGCAGGTTCAGAAGTGAGTAGGTAATAACAAATAAACATAACTATTGCAAACTACATAAAAGTAACAACTCTATTAAACAAGTAGAAGCACAATTCCCTAAAATCCAACCTGAAATAATACAACAAATTGTTTTCTAATGTGACCAAATAATTGCATATTTCTTGTGCAGTATCTTAATAGAATCAAAAGGGGCAATTTGCCTATTTGGTGAAAAGAACGACAATAAAGCACTGCACCAAAAACAATGTACTTGGCGGTTGGCAAAGAACAGGTTTGATACCTTACAATCATGACAAAATATTTAAGCTGTTCGCCGTAAAAAAGAAGAGAAACAACCAACACAGTAAGTATGTGTTGAAATCAATTTCAAAGTTTGCAAAACAATAAATTTTATACACAAGCATTTTATATTTATTATATTGTGCAATATCCAGACCGTTCTTTATGACTTTCAGAGGAAATAAAAAATAGGAGATATGAAAATCTTTGACTCTAAAAAAAGTACTTTAACGCTTAAGGTGGTCCTTAAGAAAAAAGACAAGGTTTTGACCTTGGTCTCAAGGTCGGCTCAGCAAATAAGAATTGGCCATTGAGAGGTGTGTCAGAAGAGCACTCTCACAGTGCATACCCAGTCAAAAACAATCGACATCAAGTGAGAAATAATTCTGTGGAGGTTGTAATATAAAATCGCAAAAAGGATTACAGAGTAGTGAGAAACGAAATATCCACACAGGGGACAAATCGTACGAATGCAGTGAATGTGGCAAGTGTTTTGTGCATGCGTGAAGTACTGACTCGTCAAATTCTAAATTGAAAGTTTTTAGACAATAAATGCTTTTACCAAAGGATTTGGAATGTACAAAAGTGGATAGTGAGAATTATAAGATCCTATTGATCACAATAAAACATTGACAAAGTGGTGGGCCATAAGATTTAAAAGTGATATTGATGTGGGCTTTTTTTCTTGTGTCTCTTGCGCGGCAACGCGTAAAGTAGCAGTGTGATGTTCTAAGACCGCATTTAGTAGTGCAGAGAGGAATACACAAAGTTGAACAGCTCAAGTTTTTAATGATTTTATTATTGTTTATATGTTGTTATGTAGTTAAGTACTGTCATAAAAGTACAGTCATAAAGAGTTGAATTGTAATTTTATATATCTTTGTGATTAGCTTTTCAGAATAATAGCATTTTCATGCAAGGCAATGGAGTAGTTTACTTTTTGTATATGATTGATAGCAAAAATTTGAAATTGTAAAATTGTATAAATTGTACATTATGTAAGCGTTGGTAAGTGTTCAATAAAAAAAAAAATTAAAAAAAAAAAAGTAGCAGTGCGATGCCTGATTAATACAGTGTGGTGCTGTGGTGTGTTTTATGAACCACGATAAAATTTTATAAACTGAAATAAGATCTGGATAATGAGGATAACTCATCCAACCTATGAACAGTAAGAATTGTAAATGATGAAGCAGTACCAGAAATCACCTGCGACCGTACAAACCAGGGAAACATAGATATAAGACATGGCCAAAGTAACTACAACTAAACAAATATATGCAGTGGTTAATGGGAGAAACAAGGGCTGGTTTACCTCATGGATGGCCACACATGTAAGTGTGAATAAGTTTAAGGACAATAATTTTCAGGGGTTCGGGTCACTGGAGGAGGCGGCTCTGTACATGAATCAAAGGGGAGTTAAGCCGTTAGCTACGTGTTCCATGTAGGATCGAAAGGTCATAGAATTGAAATGAAAGACCTATTGAAGGCACATGATATAATCTCGCTATGTGCTTGTGAAAAGACATGCTTAGCAAGTGATGAGGGTGACAGCATAGCCTTTGTCATTAAGGGTTATGAGGAGAGGTGTGGAGTCTCCCCACATACCGAAACTAGAGCATGTAAAATCAGCAATGAGAACAACGGAGCTTGTCAGCTGTGGGAAAAAAATATGAAGACAACAACGTGGTCATGTGCAATTGTTGTAAGTCCTGAGTGTACTATGTCATCATTGCTTGATCCAAGATTTAAAAAACTTCAGTTTATGGATGTGCATCAAATTTCATTGGCATCAATATATCTGAAGGAGATGGCATTTGAAATCCATTCAATAGAATATGGTATGTAGCTTGTTACCTCTATAATATATTAATCAAAAGTTTTGATTTATAACACAAAACCTTGGGCATGAATATTTGACTACAACTATGTGTACACGTAATATGTTTCAGCTCTGATCAAGGTTGAAGCTGTAGAAGCAGACACAAATGGTACTGAACCTGCGACTCCCTTTAAATGATGACCAACCACCCCTCCCTATCTTTGAGATAAAGAAAGATGTCAACATAGAAAGTAGTCGTAGAGATGGTGATTTTGTTGACTTCCTTTCAGATATAGTTTGCACTGGAATAGAGCCCCCCCGCAAAAGTATGTTTCAAGTTTATTATATCTGGCTATCCGCCTACTGCCGTGAGACCTAATGAGAGATGAGCGCCGCATGCGTGGTGACCTTGTGACGTCAGTAGTTCTATTGCGTGGCTTCGATGCACACGATTTTTATTTCGAAAATATTATTGGACTTTGTGACTATTTGGGTAGCCTTGGCTATCTTTTGTGGGTTGTCAGTGTGTTGACGGGATTACATAGGTCCATCATGATCAAAAGTTCAGGGACCGAAAAGGCGTGAATCGCCTGAGAATAACAATTCTAGTGCGGCCCTGGCTGAGGGGCTTGGCGGAAGTTCCCGCCAAATGACTCAGCGGAGACGCTGATTCCAAAATCTCCCCCAGGTCAATGGCTTCTCGCCTTGCTTCACTGACGGAGAAGTGGGAGGAGGCGAAGAAGAAGGCTGGGGGGCCCCAGCCATGGACGTAGTGCCACCAAGTCCCCAAGGAAGAAGGGCAAAAGGCGGACAAGCTCCAGTTCGAACAGGTCTAGTTCAACTTCAAGTAGTTCGTCAATAGACCCGAGAGGTTGTGCTCGAACCAAAAGAATCTCAAAGAGAAAGAAATAGATTAGATTAGATTTTCAAGTAATTATTTGGAATAACAATAGCACCAGTGTTGAAACTAGAATACTACAACGTTTTTTTATATTCTAAAGTATTAACATTGTCTTATTTTTGTGTTTCGTATTGTTGATGTTAGTTTCTTTCATATTTTAGTACCTGCCATCCTTGATTCCCGCCCAAGAATGGATGGTGATGCCTCCATCTAGTTGTTGGGATGCGAGCCCTGTCGCGGAAGTTGCCGCCACTATTTTTCCTTGTGTTTTTTAATTTTTATCATTTCATTTATTAGAAATGATTTGCCTAAAAAAGTAGAAGGATTTCATTTAAAATCAACGATATGCCCTTATTAGAACTTTATTCAGCCACTAACTGATATATACATCTTACAGATCTAAATACAGCAACTATTGTTATTACATCCTGAACGTATAATGCCATTAATAGTCAGGATTCTTTTGTATTTCAATTTTGTATTTTATTGTATTCGTATGAACAATTCTGTGTTTGAATGTAAAAAAAAATGTTGACATGCAAGTCGTATAAGAGACTTTGGTGGGACAAGATGCGCCTGCCGAGACGTTTGCGCCTGTCGAGAAGTTTTACGGACAAGTTTGCCGACAAATTGATCCTGTTGACAAGAGCTCGGTGCCGAACAATTTCTCTGAAGAGTCAGAAAGAGGCTCGGGCTCTCTTGATTCTAGATCCAAGAGAAAGCACAAGAAGGCTAATAAGTCTAAAATAAACAGTTTAAAGAATAAGAATTTAAAACGTTCTTACTTCATACATATAATAAAGCATCAGTCACCACATGGTGTCAGTTTTTTTTCCCGGAAAAGAATGTTGCATAAACTGGGTTGGAATAACTGTTGAAATCTTTCCATATTACTGAACTGATTACCGGTAAACCTTCTAAAGCCCAATGTAATTAGATTCTTAGAGATTAAAATTGATAATTGCTTTTGCATCAACTTATAATTGATTGTATCATCACAAACATCTGATAAAAGATACTTTTTTTATGTTCTTGTTTAATAGGTGGTTGTTAGTTTTTGTCATTTGTAATAAACCTTATATATACATTGTTAGGGTCAGGATTAGGTGGAAAAGTGTTACTCGTCAGCAGGACAAGTAACCCTCAAATATCTACTCGTCCTGCAAAAAATGTACTTGTCCTCTTTGTACAAACTCTATATCTGTATGACAAATTATTCAGAATTGCTCCTCGTCAAAAGGAAGAGTTTCTAAAAATTAGCACTTGTCCTCCATTGGTTTTGACTAGTCAATACGAGCCGACGAGTGGCTAATCCTGACCCTGATTGTATATGATATTCAAACTAAATAAGTGTTTGACTTGTACTGAGAAAATGTAGAAAAATAAACAAGTTCATTTTTTTACTGTAAATGATTCTTTTGGTTCTTATGTCAGTTTTTTTTTGTCTTCGAAAATAATATAATAAATCATATCAAAACAA